>CM053787.1:355738635-355846135 GCA_028749045.1 Cupressus sempervirens | reverse complement strand
AAAAATTCTATGTGAGGAGCCTTGTTAAGACAAGTTGGTCATTTATTAATGGAGTTTTATTTTTTGGTTGATAAACAATTTGTTAGGTCAATTATTAGTTGATTGATTCCATAGTATTATGGAGTGATCTTATAAAGACCCAAATATCTACTAAATGACAAGTTTGAGTGGAATCGTGGAAGCCTAGAATACTTCATAGATGACTCTAAGGTTTGAGTGTTGATGGACATAAATCATTGATTAGATAATTAGTCTTTTCAATTTCGAAGATTGTCCATTTTAAATTTGTTTCATATTTGTAGTCTCACATTATTGATGTCTCCTTATCATACATCTTTACTCCAAAGACATTGTTGATGATTTTTATCACCATTTATAATTTAAGGAAGTATAATTCTTGTTTAAGAAATACATTGTGACACTCTTGATACTCTTGTTTGGATATAGAAACATCTAAATTGTTTTTAAATGATAAACAATGTTGTAATGATAGAATATTTTTCACTGTTTCTTCCAAAGAAGATATCTATTTATTTTGAACTCCCTTTATTTTCATTTTTACTAAATTATAATCATATTAACCACATAATGTCCACTACCATTCTCTAATTTTGTTACCTCAGATACAACATGTTTCCTATATGAGAACCATGAAGCATCATAATTCTCTTATAAGGATGTAGGGAATGACTTTGTCCATGTTAGGTGTTGATTTCCCCATTTGAATTTCCTATTTGTCATATTTTATTTACTATTTTTACAGACTGATTAATCCAGCATATTTTCTCATTCCTTTCAAACTAGTAAGGATGTGTTCTAATATCACTTGTAATCTTCTCAGCTAGTTGAATTGGACAATTTAATTCAATTGCATTGAATTGTCTTTTTCCTTTGAATTTCTTTACTATTAATTCCTTGCCTTGTATGTTTCTCTACTATTATGTGCCTCTCCTATGACATTTTGTTTCTCTATATCCTGATGATATTTCCTTTGATCATCTCCCCTTCATTTTATATTTTCAATAAAAGGAATGAAATAAGAAATCTTCCAAATGACCCTTTATTTAAATCCTCAAACATGTAGCTATATGCTTAGGATACTATTCATTATCCTCCTCTAAATTGAAATGTTTAATAGAGAAATATCTCATCAATATAGATTAAAATGAAGATTAAAAAAAAACATGATTGAAGAACAAAATATTATGTGATTTTTTTTGAGACATCAAAGCTTATTTTCCTGTAATGTTTCTTATTTTTTAGCATTAGGCAAGACTCTAGCTCTATAGAGCTCTAACTATTTTTTCATTTAGATTTATATCACATTTTATTTTATTATTTATTGGAACTTACTATCTCTCATTTAAGTATGACATAAAAGAATAGAATTATTAAAATTAGCATTGACAAATATTCCTTTCAACAACTCATTTTTACTTTTGATAGTTATTCTTACCTTTTAACAATCAACATTTTTTTAGCTTTATCCTCACCATCTATTATTATTAGAGATGACGCTTTAACATCGTTAGATCCTTCTCTTTTAGATCTAATATTAGAGAATGATTTCAATTACTGAAATTGTGATGGTCAACTATTGTAAAAAAACTAAAACTTTGTACTTTTTATCTATCAATTTTTGATTTAAATTAATCATTTTGCATCTAGTTTCTTTTTTTTCAATTGTTCATTTCTAAAGAAACTAATAAGATCCCCTTCTCTAAATGTCTACTATAATTGTTCCTAGTAGCTCCTTTAGAAGGAAAAGAAATGTAGGCATTAGACTTTATCATCTTGGCTACTTTACTAAATAAACTAATGTATAATATTATTGTCTTATTGTTGGCTTATAAGTGTGAAAGGATTATGACTCTATGCTCATCTAGATTCCATTTTTCTAGAAAATAGAAAATCCTAGCTAATCATTAAGGCTCCATTTGGAAGTAGGAATATGAGTGGAATAGGCATATGTAGATTCAAACAATTTCAAATTCTCTATTTGGGTGCACCAAATCAGAATTGTGAATAGGAATCTGTATTCCAATTTTGGCCCAAAAATGAGTATTTGCAGTTGCACCTGAATAAGTGGAATTGGAATACATATTCCTATTCCAATTTTATTTATTTTAGAAAAGATACATTTTTCGATGTGTGAATTTCCCATGTCTTTATAAACTTTGTTATATTTTCCAAAGTTCTCAAAATGTTTTTTTCTTAGAAAACTAAAATTGTTCATGAAAAGAGAGGAGAAATAGTAGAAGTAAGTGATATTAACAAGATTTATTATAGGCAAAAAATGATCTTGACATTGCATTTTTAATTAAATATGTAAATAAAAATGGTGGAATTAAAAGACTTTGAAGGAGCTATTAAGAAAAAAATAACTATGAATTTTCAAATTTAATTAAAACATGCAAAGAAAATGGCAGAATCAAAGGCATTGAAAATGAAGATGAATTGATTGCAAGATTAAATTGAGTACTTTTTCTACTATACATTGTGAACCAATGTAAATATTTTGATAGAGATAATTTCAGCAGAATGTGTGGACTAACATTTAAAAAAAAAAAAAAAAAAACTCTATGTTTGAAGCATTTTATTTGAGATTGCTTCTTTTTCAAATTTTATTGCATAAGAGACAAGAATACAGATAGACTTCATCCTACTATTTTATTAAAATTCCCACCTTCATTATAATTGAAATTTTTAATTCAAAATAACTCTTCAAAATATTTAGATCAAAGAAATCACCTTCTTAGTGGTTGGGGGTTTTAGACCATCATTATACAATTCAAAAAGTTTCCAAGGAAGGGGGTGTGGCAGATTACTCGACTTAGCTTGATCATTCTTTGGTAGTTGCAAATGTTGCCATCTTTGATGTTAAAGATGTTGTGTCTAAGGTAGCTTTGGTTCAGAATGTTAAGGTTTCCTCTTTTATTGTTGTTTTCTTTGTCTAGAACATTAATGTTGGTGTTGGTTCAATTGTCTTATCTCCTATTGTTATGGGTATTGATGGCCATATTTTTCCTAGGAGTGTTTTAGGGTTAGTTGCGGTGCTACCACTTTCCCATTTGTGGATATTGATGTTGTCTACCCTTTAGTGGCTTCTTAAGGTTTATCTCTTGTAATGCCCCACCAAGGGATCCAAAAGAATTAACCTAAATTTTTGATTAAGTTTACCAATCATTTTTTTTTAACAAGAAAGAATAAGATACATGTCAAACATAAAGTAGCAGAAGCAATAACATACAATCATACATAAGCAAACATAATAGATTACATTCCTTAAGGATCCCAAAACATTGAGTCACATTTAAATTTTAGTTAGTACTAAGTCTAGCAATTACCACATCCACATGAAAGAATAATTAGGAGTCCAAAGTCCATTCAAATAATATACATTTGTTCGAAATGCCACTTGGCAATAAAATTCAGAATGCTCAATCATCCACTGTACATGTCACAGGGTATGAAAGGCTAAAAGAATATACATTTATGAAAATAGATTAAATCATCCTTTTCAGATCCATGATACAAAATACATTACAATAAATGAAACCATCCATCAAAAAGATATAACTATATATCATAAAGATACAACAATCCGTCATAATACATAGAGAATAGGACGAAAAGAAATGCAACAAGGAAACTCTAGCTATGGCAACAATGGATGGATCTCAATGGTATAAGAAAAAGCACTACCACCCAACCTTGTGGAACCTAAATGGTCCACTCCCACCATGTTGAAGAGATAGTCTCAAGTCCCAAATAGTATAACAAACTCAAAAGTCAAAAACCAACATCTAGGTTCAAGGAATTACCTAAAAGAAAACTATCTCAAAGGGTACCAAGACACAAGTATCAACTAATCCTAAAGGAAACATAGACATGTAGGAAACCTACTACGTAAGCGGGCAAGTGCCATCACACAAATCATGCTAGAGTTACCTTGGCAGTCTCTCAGGAACCTTGACCAACTAGTGATTTGTATGCAACACTAGTATCCTCTCATACTGACAAGGTATACGAACGATGCAAGGTCACAACCAAGAATTCTCTCTACTCCCATCCTAGTCTATACTACTACTCAAGGCATGGAAAAAACATACAAAGACTCTTATTAGGTTCATTTTACTCTCATTTAGTGTAGTGTTTTCACTTATTAAACAACTTACAATGGGTTACCTTGGTAACCACTTAGGGCCTCGACCTCCATTGCAAGCCACTTCCCAACATTACATATAGATAAGCTACCCTAGGGTCATGAAATCAAAAATTAAAGAATCATAGTAAAAATTACCTCGATCATATACAAGTGACTAGAAAGCATCAAAAGACAATAACACATCAGTTCTCTACAAGCAACTAGAAAGCATCCCAAAATAATTTATCGAAGACCCAAAATAGTTAAGTCAAATATGTCATAACATGAAATCACCAAGAAAAAATCATACCAAACACCTCAGTCCTATAAAAGTGACTAGAAAGAAATCCAAATAAAATTGATCGAAGACTCCAAAATGGTTAAGTCAAGTAGGTCATAACATTTACCTTAGCTTCACACAAGAACACTTGAAAGCAATAACAATCAATACATCAACACACATCATAGGGCATACCAGACACATTACCATGGTTGAGCATAAAATATCGAGAACAATTCAACATAACATCACAATCACAAAACTCCGAAGCCTCTGGTAACATCCTAAGACTGATCAAAGCTAGGTCAAAATCCAAAACCCGAAAATATAGACAACACATAGAAAATTGAATAGTCTCACAGTTTGGTTTAATTTTGGAAAACACATAGTTCCAGTTTATAGTAAGGTTTCAATGTACATTTAAAGTAAAAAGATTCTTAGTTTACCGTACAAGTTAACCCATTCATTTATTCAAATAGAATATAGATTACCCTCATTATATTTTAAAATAATTTTCTAAAATACTCTAAGGGTAAATGTTTGTTTATTTAAATTATTAAAATAATAATTAATGACCTTTCAATAAAAAAGCTTCAATTTTATTAAAATCATTATCATTATAAAACAAAATAAATTTAAATCCATTAAATATTTTTTATTTGTTAATTAAACTTAATTAAATTCTATTTAATTAAATTAATTGATAACCTTGTAAAGGAGTTAACTATATTAACACCCTTCATTAGTAATTAACAATTATAATAATAAATTCATTAATTAAATTTCATTAAATTTAACTATATATAAAAATTTATTAATAAAAAGGGTAGGTTCAGCTTCCACAATCTCTCAGTGCAGTGTTCATAGCTTTTGGATTGCATATTTCACTTGATGAACCTTTCACCTGATTGAAATTTCTCTTCTAAATCTCTTCCTCGAGCTATCTCAAAACCCTAAAAATTAATTGTGAGTGATTCTCGGTGGAGTGAGATGTGAGGAGTGAGATTTCATAGCAGAAGAGGGGATGGGTTTAGTAGAGGCAATAGAGGAGGTAGATTTACATGGGCTTGGATGAATCATCAAGGGGATAGGTTCCGCCAGCAGCCTCTATCAAATGCAGATTTTAATCGATTTAAGAGGACAGAGATCTTCGAAATTTGCAAAGATTCCCAAGCTTTAGGTTCTTCATCCAAATCATTTCCTTCTAAGCCAATTAATAATCATTCATCCAAATCAATTCATGTAGAATGGCTGCCATCATTCATTTCGTCTCCTAATAACAGATCTATTACAAGACCTAAGTTTCTAACTTTTCCAAATAATATCCCATTTGGAAGGAAAAGGAAAATACACATTCCAACAAAGCAGCAAGGGTTGGATTCTTCTAGGATGCCATGGCACAGATCTAAGGTTATAGGTAATTTTTTTTCCTTTAAGGGAAACCAACATAGTCATGAGCATGATCAATATTATCCAAACAATAGTTTGGGCAAGGATCACAGATATGAATGGAGAAAGAAGGAATCTAGATTAGATCATATCAATGCTTCCCCCATGAAGCCTTCATATCCATTGGTAATCTTTCCTAATCATTACCTTGAGGTGCATATTGATCTCCTTAAAGACACTGCATTAATAGGGCAAGGTTTATTCACCATTTCATGGACACCAAATTTCAAACCTAATGATACTCTACTCCAATTCATGTCGTTTTGGATTTTCTTACCTACTTTACCATTGGAGTATAGGGATCCCAACATTATTGAAATTATTGGTAATCATCTATTGGAATTTTGATCAAGCATGATTTGATTCCCTATGAAAATCTTCAGAGAGATGTTTGAGTTTTTTTGTTACTTAACATGTCTAAGCCCAAACCAACGAGTGTTACGATCAGATCCAAGTGGGGTGCCTTGAGTCAGCTCATTGTGGTTCAAAGTCTAGAGATTGGTGATACATTTTTGAATATTTTGGGTCACTTTACATCAGATTTTTTGCAAGATCAAATTCCAAATGTAGACATATGCTATGATCACTCCACAGATCCCTTAAAATGTGCATGGGCCAATGCAAAACTCTTCCAAGCACATTCACAGAATCCAGTGGCTTCTAATCAAGTTCTTCTTAGTTAGGCTATGGTTCCTTTCTAGCAAGATTTTGTTCCCACTAATGATTTTAATTTCTTAATTCAAGTCCTAGCATTATTGTACTTCTTCTGGCATTATTGGAGGAATAATATAAATATGAGCATGAGCTCTAACTCTCCATTACTATCGATGGGGTCAGACAATTCAAAACCTAATGAAATCCTTGATCTGTTGTTGGACATGATAGTGCATGATCTCACCTATCATAATGAGCCTATGAATTTCTCATGCATTATCAATGATCTAAAAGGTAAGAAGATCCCCCAACATCAACTTTTTAAAATAGCTATAGCTCTCTCAACAACTTTTGCATCTGATTTGAATTCATGAAATTGCAATCGAGGAAGGAGTTTCTATAATGGAAATTATTCACTCAGATGACATAATGTCTATTAATCAATATAGTTGTCCAAATGGGACTCAACTGGTGAATTTGGAAAATCCTCTAGGTCTAATTGAAGTACAAGAAGGAACAACGGATTCCTTATATCCAAAATCATTTGATAATTGCCAAATGAATGCTCTCATCCAACCTAAATTGTTAGTAGATACTAATCTTGAAGTAGCCTATCACTTGAATGATATAAATAAATTGGAGCTTCCTTTAGATTATTGTCAAATCAATGAGCTTGTAGAATCTCAAATGAGGACGACTAATCTATCTGAAGAAGGTCACATTTTGAATGAATTAAATGATGCAGATGTTATGAATCTGACTACTCAAGAATCAAAAAGTACTTAAAAAAATGGAAATAACACAGATAGAGGGTATTTTGACTTCTCAATTCATTTGTCATTAGATCAATCCCCTACTGCTATCACCATAGTGAAGAAGACTCCAAAAAAGAGAGGTAGAAAGCCAAAATCTGCAAAGACGTTATTGGAAGTGGATGCTGGTATTCAATCCACTCTTGATGATAAGTTTTCATCAGTCAAAATATTGACAAGGAGAATGAGAGGTTCTCCTTGTCAACAATGAAAATCATTACATGGACTGTCAGAGGTATCAATGCCTCTGAAAAAAGAGGTAGGATCAAGCAGTTGCTAGATTCTACAAAAGGAGATATTATTCTTCTTCAAGAAACTAAATTATCAGAACAAGTTTTTGATAAGACATTGGCTAAATGGACTAATTGGCTTTCAATTCATGTAGAGGGACATGGGGCCTCTGGGGGTTTAGCAATTTTATGGAATGCTAAAATTATTCATGGTATTCTTACTAGGAAAGATTCCAATTGACAATTTTTGAAAGTTGAACACTTTGATTTGAAATTCCTTATCTTCAACATATATGGTCCCACATCTACAAATGATAAGAGGAACCTTTGGGCTGTTCTGACGAATCTTATCCAGAAAGAAAGAGAAATGAATTTTATACTGGGTGGGGATTTCAATGCATTACTATCAATGTCTGAAAAGAAAGGGGGAATTTTTCCGCCCATTAGAACTATCCAAGATTTTTTTTCATTTGTAGAAGATAATAAGTTAAGTGACATTTTTCATGATAATGGATTATACACATGGACTAATCGCTATATTGGTTTTTTAGAAATTGCTGAGAGATTGGATAGGTTCTTGTTTTCACAATCATGGAAGCTATTGAGTTTTAGTTTTAAAACTGAAATCTTACCTTTTGCTATATCAGATCATTTTCCAGTTTAATTATTGATATAAAAAAAAAACATATCGCAACATCTTGATCGAGCTACTTCTTTTAAGTTTGAACACATGTGGTTCAAGCATCCTGACTTTATTATACTTTGAAAATATTGGTGGATAAATGCTCCAACTTTTAAGGATCCCAAGATGCTTCAGTTCTCTAAAAAGCTTCGTTACATGAAAGGGATGATCAAGGAGTGGAATGTAAAGGTTTTTAAAAATGTGTTCAAGAAAAAACAAGATGTCTCAAAAAAATTTAGAAGGTAAATTCAGTCATCATTCAAAAAGGTCTTAGTCCAGATTTATATCTTGAGCAAAAATCCTTGAAAGAAGAATGGGAGGAGCTTTGCAATAGGGAGGACGTTTATTGGGGACAAAAATTTGATGAACTATGGTTAAGAGATGGCGATAAGAACAAACAATTTTTTCATGAAATTGCTAGAGTTAAAATGACAATTAACACTATTTTTTTCAATTAAGCACTCAGAATCTGGTCATCTTATAGACGATGACAATGGTATTAAGGAGGAAGGTGTTCACTTTTTTTCAAATCTCTTGGCTCCCCCTCATTTGGATCCTATTGATGACAATTTGATTAATGATTTTATTAGTTGTATTCTTCCTCTTATTATAACAGATCATAATAGGATGTTGCTTGCCTCTTTCGCATTTGAAGAAATTAAAAAAGTGCTATCTTCATTCCCACCTGACAAAGCCCCAGGCCCTGATGGATTTACAGCTCTTTTTTTATCAAAAATGTTGGGATTCTATTGGTTCTGATTTATTAGCAGTGGTTGAAGAGTCAAGAAGGAATGCCAAGATGATCAAGAGCTTTAATTCAACTAACATTGCTATTATTCCAAAAGTTAAGCAGTCGGCCTCTTTTGCTGACTTTAGGCCTATCTCTTTATGCAACATGATTTATAAATTGATTACTAAAGCTATATACATGAGGTTGAAACAATTTATTCCTCATATCATTTCTTTAGATCAAGGTGGTTTCGTGCCAGGAAGAGAAACATGGTAAGGCGTTGTTGTTGCACATGAGACTCTTCATTCTATCAATTCTCATTAATTGTCCAATTTTGTGATCAAGCTTGACATGATGAAGGCTTATGATAGGTTAAGATGGTCATTCCTCTTTAAAGTTATTTCCAAATTTGATTTTTTAGATAAGTGGTGTAGATGGATCAAAAATTGTATTTATGGTGCTTGGTTTTCAGTCATTATTAATGGAGAGTCAATTGGTTTTTCCCCCTCTTCTCAAGGGATTCGTCAGGTTGATCCACTTTCTCCACCTTTATTTATCCTTATGGCTAATGCTTTCAGCAGATTCATCAATAGATCTTCACAATTAGGTTTATGGCAAGGAATTTTGATTCCTCGTACATCTACCACAGTTACCCATTCCCTATTTGCTGATGATACTCTTCTTTTTGGTATGTCAAATGTAAACGAAGCTAACCATATTAAATATTTCTTGGACCTATATTCAAAAGTTTTTGGTCAAATAATCAATGCCAACAAATCCAAAATTTTCATTTTCAACACTAATGATGCAGTAGCTCAAAGGATTTCTTCAACTTTGGGTTTCCCGGTGGATCATCTCCCATCTGATTACCTTGGAATTCCTTTTTTTATGGGAACAAACAAGATAAATTTTTGGCTTCCTATCATTGACAGAATCAAGGCTAGGATCTCTACTTGGAAAGCTAGATGGTTATCTTTGTCAGGTCGTATTTTGCTAGTTAAAGCTATCCTAACAACCATCCCAAACTATTACTTGTCAATTCTTAATGTTCCCACTTCTATAATCTTGCAAACTGAAAAGATTATCAGAGACTTTATATGGAAATGAAAATTTTCATATAAAAAGAAGCTTCCTCTTGTTTCTTTGCTTGAAATGTCTCATGATAAGGCATTTGGGGGTGTGGGGTTGCATGATATTGCTACTAGAAATAAGGCTTTTGGGGGCAAGCTTGTGTGGAAAATGTATATAAAACCTCATGCAAAATCATGTTCAATCATGTAAGAAAAATATTTAGATTCTCCAAGTCCTACTAGAATTTTTATTGTGTCTAATCCTCCTTTGGGTTCTGCCATATGGAATTTTATGATGTCTTCAAAGGATATTGTTTGTAATTATGTTTCTTGGGAAATTCATAGTGGAGAGAAAGTAAAGTTTTGGGAAGACTCATGGAATGGATTTCCCCCTCTATACAGACTAGAAAATTTGGATGAAGCACACCAAGTCCTAAAAGCTGAGTGGGGCTCCTCTTTTTGGGACTATGTTTTGGCTATTGAAATTCATTCAAGAAGGGTTCTCTGGAAAGAACCTCCAACACATCTTCTTAGTCAGCCAAGTCTCCTTTTCTTGATGGACTCTCTTGCTAAAAGAATTTTTTTTCTTAATAATAGGGAAGATGTAGTTATATGGGCCCCAACCAAAGGTGGTGATTATTCTATCAAGGAAGGTTATTATGGTCTATGAAAAACATATAATTCAAGCAGGAAGTGTAGAGCCTTTTCCTTTTCTTGGAACTCCATTGTGTTGCTCAAAGCTAGATGTTTTTCTTGGCTAGCCCTTAGAAAAATAATACTCACCAGCGAACAGTTGTCCAAGCTAGGTATTGCTGAATCTTTTATTTGCAAATTATGCAATAAGGAGCTAGAATCTATAGATCACCTACTTCTCTAGTGTCCCTTTGCTTATCAGTGTTGAGTTTTTGTGTTGAACAAGCTTCAAATGTCTTTCCCTCTACCAAATAGTCTTTGGTACCTATTTGAATCTTGGCCAGTTCTATTCTCAAGATCTCTATTTGCTAGTATTTGGAAGTGCATCCCAGCTACTATGGTGTGGGCCATCTGGTGGGAACGTAACAAGATTATTTTCCATAATGAAAAATCAAACCTAGAATCTGTTCTAGATGGGATTGAGAATGCAATTTTAGAAAGAGTAAATGCAAATATATTCAATTGTATGAATAATATTTTAGTATCTATTTAGGATTATCATCTTCTAAAATAGTGGAAACAAATTAAGTTACCTCTAGGTTTCTCTGCAAACTGGAATTCTAATCATCAATCTGATCGACTTCATGTAAAATGGTCTCCCCCCTCTAGAAATTTTCTAAAGTTAAATTTTGATGGTTGCTCTCATGGGAACCCTGGTAAGTCAGGATTGGGTGCTTGTATTAGAAATTGGTAAGGTGGAGTAGTTGCAATGAAAATAGATGTTTTACTGGTTGGTGCTAGAAACCTCATAGAAGCTCAAGCCCTATTAGCAGGTCTAATTTTGGCAAAGAGATGTAATGTTTCCACCATCCATATTGAAGGTGATTCTCAGGTAATTATAAACTCTTGTCTCTCATGATCTTCTCATACCTGGAAACTAGCCTATATCCTTCAACAATGTTGGGATTTAATTGATTCTTTTCAAGCTACTTGTTTCTCTCATACTTTGAGGGAGGGCAATAAACTAGCTGATTGTCTAGCTAATCTTGATTGTGAAGGCTTCATTTTTTGATCTTTTCATTCAGAGGTTATTTTTTTGAAATTCCCATGCTTAACAGAGTGCCATATTTGGGACACAAAGAAGATGAATGAATCTTAATAGAAACTAGTACTATAATTGATTGTCTCATGGCTATTAGTTTGCACATTCTTTGTGCATGAGAATTCATCTTTTCTGCTGAAAATGGGAAGTACAGAGTTGCCCTTCATGGTTCATCTCTGAGAATTTTATTTGGATGGAATTTTTTGGTTCACAAATGCTCCAATTAGAAAGGAGGTTCAATACTCTCTTGTTTTTAGCTATATCTTTCAGAAGGAGAGGGTCATTGGCATAATTGGACACTAGTCATTGTTGAGTATTGATATATACCATATTTTGGGAACTCTTGCTTAGTACAAAGAAATTGTATTTTGTTGTAGGTATGCCTGGTATGACATATTAGCTTTTAACACTTTTGTACTTTGGCAATGATTCGGAGTTTTCTTGCTACTTCTTTCTCTAATGAGCCCTTGGACTAGTTTATTAATAAATATATTATATAAGTGCTATGTCACTTTTTTATTAAAAAAAAAAAAATTTAAAAAATTATTAATAAAATTAATAACAAAATTTTTTTTAAAAGAGGGCAAGCATTTATTCCAAGGTCCGCTGGCCTTCACACAGCTACCTCTATGCAGTAGGACTACCACAGTAGTGGCCTGCCATGTAGCCATTAATGGCCACCAATAGTACACTATTATGGACAAGGTATGCTATGGTGGAAGTGGGATTTGGTGGCCCACCTCTCACCATTATATATATATATATATATATATATATATATATATATATATATATATATATATATATATATATACACATACATATATGTACATATATGTACATACATATGTATATGTATATATATGTATTTATATATGTACATATATATACATATATATATACATATATATATATACATATACACACATATATATATGTACATACGTATATATATGTACATATATACATATCTACACATATATATATATATCTACGTATACATATATATATATATATGTGTGTGTGTATATATGTATCTATGTACATATATATATATGTATGTAAATATATATGTATATACATATATATATGTATGTACATATATATATATGTATGTACATATATATATATGTACATATATATATGTATGTATGTATATATATACATTATATATATACATATACATACATACATACATACATATATATATATATATGTACATATATATACATACATATATATATGTATATACATATATATACATACATATAGATATGTATATATATATGTACATATATATATGTACATATATATCTGTACATATATATGTATATATATATGTGTAGATATATATGTATGTATATATGTATATGTGTGTGTATACACACACACACACACACACACACACACACACACACACACACACACACATATATATATATATATATATCACAATCCTAGTATTAATTTGATGGAGAAAATACAATGAACCCATAATTTTTTTTAATTCTTTTAAAATAAGATTTACATTTTAATTCAAACCCTTCGCAGATTAATTTCCCATTTTTAAATCTATTGAAAGAGGGTTGTATTGATCTCTTTGATTTTGTTATATATAGAGGATTTAACATGCATACTAGAAATACACAATATTGAAATATTTTTCACAAGAATTCTTTAGATACCCATTCAACAGACATGAGGAAGACAGGAAAGAAAACGCATGAAAAATTTAGTGAATAATCACAATCATCTACCTAGACTCTGGTGCTAATTGTTACACCCAAGAAGATTGTGAGAGAAATTTTCCCTCTCAAAACCTTCTCTCTTCTAAAATTCCCTCTCTTTCAAAACTTGTGGTCATTTGAAACTAAACCCTCAATTGGTGATAAGGAGTTCTCTCCTAAAATCGGGGCACTAATTGTGCGTTCATGTGAGAGGACTCCTTGCTCACCAAACTTGAACTCATATTATCTTTTCTTTATCTTTTCCATGAATGTCAATTGAATTAAAATAACTTTATCTAATTCACTTGACTTCTCTTATTAATTAATTTATTGAATTTTAATCTCATGTACGCATTATGCAATTTTAAAACTTTTAATAAATTAATATCTTTTCACCTTTTTAATTCATTTTTGAATGTACAATTGATAAAAGTGAACTCTAAATATATTATTATTAAATTAAATAAATATTATCACATTCTATAATTAAACTTGTAACTTTTATCTTTAAATTTAATTATTTTTATTTTATTAATTTCCCAATCAATTAAATGTAATTAAATATTAAAATTACCATAATAATTTTATGTTAAATTAAATCATTAATTGAATCTTTTAATTAGACTTAATTAATAGAAAAAATACCATAGAATCACAAAAAAAAGTACGAAACCCCATCATAGAAAAACACATACAAGATCAAACTAAAGGGTTATAATCACAAATTAATGTCATTCGACGCATTAGGAGGGTAAAAAACTCAGATACTTGTCCTAATTTTCTAGGACAAATGTGTTGAGGGTTTAGGATTTGGACTTAAGAATTTATCTCCCCTCTCTTACCATTGAGATAATGTGATAGGGTATGCTCATCTTGACAATTAAGGGAAGTCAATACCTGGTACCTGCAATTTACATAAAATTCACACATGTACAAACACAATATTCTAAACTAAATAGACAATGGCTAGAAGTGGTGCATCATGTAGATCTCGACTAGCAGGTGACTATGGCTCCCTTCCTTAACCACATAAAAAATGTCATACATAAAGAAAACATACACGCACACCATACACATGCAATATGGGGTAAGTATCCATAAGAAAATGCATGATAATCCATCTAACTAATCATCATCAATAATTGAATCACTATAATAATCATCATGCATACATGAAGTATAGAGTACCAAGTAATCTCATCTTATAATCAATTAAATGTGAAATAATATTTGATAATCTCAAAACAATACTACTCATAATCAAGCATAAAACTGACCTAAAAGAGTTTGGAAATAATACATGAATGCAAACTAGGGGTGGCCACTATGGCTTTGGATTGGCAGATGGTTGTTTAAAAGGTGGAGGATGGATAGACATCAGTTAAAGGGGAAAAAAGTCAAATCCTCCAAACCTTCATTTGATATGTCTTTACATTCTCATAAGATTGGGCCAAAATGATCTTGTTGGTCCTTTGTTGTATTTAGGTTAGTTGGGTTTTATCTCTCTTGTTGGTAACTATAGAAGTTGTGAAAACCAACTTCATAGATCACTAAGAAAACTTGCATGTAAATAACCTATGCTGAAGAGAAATCAAAGAAGGAAAAAAGAAGAGCTTAGAAAATCTCAATGGTGTGAAAGAAAAATGTATTCCAAGAATATTGATGTAATTGATGTACAAATACACTGCAAGTCCTTGAATATATAGGCTGAGCTAGACTGACTAGGAGTTAGTATACTAATATGTCTTGTAACCAAGCACATGTCCACTAAGAGTGGATTATCCTCCATTGAGCAAAAAAGTTAGTGCAATCATGAGAGGATAAGCTAACATGAGTGTATCCTATAAATTTATGTTGTAGACACCATGTGCTTGATTAAGAGTGCAAATAACTATATTGTCAACATGACAACTCAATCAATTATACAAACTCCAGTGTTGTAGACACTATGTGCTAAATTAGAGTTGATAACTCTTGTGTTATCAACATGACAACTCATATAAGTATGTAAACTCCTATGTGTCTAACTAATAAAAAATAAAGTAAAGCATTAACCTAGGTAAACTTAAGTGTAAATAATAATTATTTACACTAACACCTCCCCTTAAGTGCAACTAGGGGAATGCACTTAAGCTCACAAAAGCTATAAAAGTAGGAAAAATGGGTCGCAACAACAAGGCCTAATCATGTACCCAAAACAAGGAAACGTCTATAAATCAGAGATAAAGGAGAAAATCAAGTGAGAAAAACCTCTATCCAAAAAGAGATAGAACAAACATGCTGAAAAAGCATGAAGGAAGGAAGGCCTCAATAGGAACCCCCAAGGACAACTTCTGTAACCCCAAGCATAGACTGCAACTGAAGATAGTGTGGTGATGCAAAAGGTTTGGTGAAGATGTCAATAACCTATATGTCAGTGGGAATGTACTCTAAAAAGAGAACACCATCCTAGATCAGTTGATGGATGAAATGCATATGAAGCTCAATGTGTTTAGTGCATTGATGCTCCACTGGGTTGCAGGAAATATGAATAACACTCTGATTATTGCACCACAAAATAGTGGGACAATCAAGAGGAAAACCTAACTCAATCATCAACTATCAAATTCATAAAATCTCCTAACTAGCAAGCATTATTGCTCTATACTTAGCCTCTATAGATGAAAGTATGTGAGCATGTTGCTTCTTGCATGACCACCTGTGATAAGACCACAACCAAGACAAAAATAAAAGCTATAAGTGGACTTCTAATCATCAACATCATCAACCCAATCTAAGTCAATGTAGCCAAAAATTTGAGGAGTCCTTGATGTGTAATGAATTCCATACATAAGTGTGCCCTAAATGTATTTCAAAATATGCTTGGTAGCTTGCCAATGACTCTCATGAGGCTCATGTGAAAAATGAGAGACCAGATAACCTACAACAGAGAGATCAGGATGCATGTGTTTCAGGTACAACAAGCTACCAACCAACTACTAGTACAAAGTTGGATCCACTAAAGGTGAAGTGAAAGAGGTAGACAAGGTGACACCCAACTAAAAAGGTTTAGGAGAAGGCTTGCAATCAAGCATGTCAAGACTTCTTCTAATAAACAAAGATCATAGTAGAGGAGTGAACAATCTAGAGACCAAGAAAGTAGTGTAACAAACCAAGATCATTCATCTCAAACTATTCCATCAATGCACACTAAACATCCTGAACCATACAGGATGAGCTACATGTGAGGATAAGATCATCAACATATAGGACAAGGATCAAAACCTTAGCCTCAAGATGCTAAATGTACATTGTAGGATAAAAATGGCAGCATGTGAAGCCTGTAGAAAGTAGAAAGGATTCCATCTTCTCATACCAAGCCTAAGGGGCTTGTCTGAGACCATACAATGAGTGTCAAACTCTACAAACCAAGGAGGAATCTCCTTAGTAAGCTCACCATGCAAGAATGCACTCTTTACATCCATCTGAAAAATGGGCCATCCTTGAGAAGTTGTGAGGGATAAGACAAGGTGAATAGAGCTCATCTTGGTGAAAGGGGCAAATGTCTTAGTGTAGTAAATACCCTCAACCTATGAAAAACCCTTCGCAATGAGATGTGCCTTGTACTTATCAATTGAACCATCAACAAAAAACTTAGTATGATATAACCATTTGCATCGCACTAACTTTCTTACCTTAGGAAGAGAACAAAGATCCTAAGTATGATTCTTCATCAAAGAAGAATACTCATCCCCTATTGCATTGTCCCACTCAGAATGTCCTGTCACTGCTGCAAATGTCTAAGGATCATCACAAATAGCATGATTGAGAAGACTAGAACCCACAGTATGATATTGAGTGTGATGGCAAGTGGAATGGTCACCAGCTAGAGATCCTACAGCCTCAATTGTAGCTTGAGCCCATTTAGGCATCTGTGGATGATCCTATGGTGGTGGTAAATGGGGATCACCAAGATCATCATCCTCATCATTTAGAAAAGAGACAGGAAGGGATGAGGGAGTAGTGGTAAGTGAAGTAGACTCTGAATGTAGGGTATCAACTACAGGAAGATTCTCATCAAACTGGACATTCTATCAAAATAGGACCTTGGTGGAATTAGGATCAAACAACCTATAGGCCTTAACATCCTTTTAGTGGCCAACAAAAATGAGGTGTTGGCTCTTCTACTCCATTGGGTACAAATGCCCATGCTGCACTACCAAAAACTAAAAATGAAGATACATTAGGCTTGACATGAGACTAAGCCTCGTTATGAGTCATATGTCAAACTACCTTGTGAAGCATCTAATTCTAAATATAGTTGGCACAATTGCTTGCCTTTGCCCAAAAAGTTGAATCCATGGACCTAGACAGAATCATGCAATTAACCATCTTGCAAAGTGTTATGTTCTTTCTCTTTGCCACAACATTCTGCTAAAGGGTGTAGGGTACTAAAATATAATGCTAAAGACCATGTTTAAAGAAAAATTCACTAAAATATTGGTTCACATACTCCCCCCATTATTTGTGTGTACCAACCAAATAGAAAGACTAGACTACTTCTCCACAAATGTCCTGAAGATGTGAAATGAACCAAAGACATCAGACTTGTACTTCAAAAAGTACACCCATCTACATCTCAAGAAATCATCAATGAAAGTAAGCACATATCTGGCACTAGAAAAAGAATGAGTGGGAGACATGAGGTCACTATGTATCAACTCCAATGGTGCCAAAGCACAAGTAGCTCATCCATGTGGAAAAGGATCTCTATGTTGTTTGCCAAGACCACAAACTTGACAAACACCATCTATGCAAACAATTCGGGGAAGCCCGAGAACAAGTGCTTGTGTGCTCATTTGATGAAGATATCTATAATTGACATGGCCCAAATGCTCATGCCAAAGTCTGCTTACTAAATCTTCATGTGCTTCAAGACAGGAACCTATATCATTAGAAGACTCAAATCCATCAAATCTGTAGAGGCAAGATGCAGAGTCAAAAATCCTAGTAGGCACTATCAACTCAAAATCATGTATGTCCCAAATAACCACATCATGTGGTGAGAAATCAACTTTCTTACTAGAGCCTAAGTGGAAAATATGATAAACAGACAATAGGTTAGTTGAGATGTCAGAGACAAAATCAACATCTTGAGGAGAACCCCTAGCTAATGCAATAGAACCAGAACCCATGACTGAAAGATGTGATGAGTTCCCAATAGCAATTTGTGAAGTAGCACAAGGAGCAAGTGAGGTGACCAACTGCTAAGTGTTCATCATATGGTGAGAAGCACCAGAATCAAGAATCTAGGTAAGCCCAAAAGTCATAGCTTGTTCAATAAAAGCATGACCTTTCCCTACAGAGGGGAATGATGACTGAGGAGCTGAAATGTGATGCTCCTACATGGCTTCCTCTAAAGTCTCCAAACATTTCCAACACCTAGAAATAGGATGTCCATCATTTCCACAATAATTGTAGGTCTCAGCTAATTTCTTCTTAGTCTTAGAGGTAGACTTAGTAGACTTCAAAGAAGATTTACCCTTGGAAGGGTTAGCTGGAGGTTTAGAATTAGTTTTTAGTGTATCTTTCTTCAGTTTAACTTTTTGTTTTCATCTCCCCTTAGAAGACTCAGTAACCTATGCTTAGCTAGAGGAGCCAGAGGCATCCACCTATTGAATCTTTGCATGTTCCCATGTCAACTAATCACAAAATGTCTCAAAAGAAGACATCTAATGTCTGGTATCCAAGGCATCAATAGTGGAGTACAAAGTGGAAGAAAAGATTTAATACTATCCTTGCAACTTTAAGAGTATAAAAAAAATACACTCATCATCTTTCTTTCTTTTTCGACATCCCTACAAAACTGTATGTAGATATTTAAACTTCATCAAGAAGTCCTCAATGGTGGGAAAGCTAGTAGGTGTCAAAGAAGTCAACTCTACATCAAGTTGTAGTGCCTAGAATTCATTCACTATGCCAAACAAGTTGTGAAACTTGGTCCAAATAGCTTGAGGAGTGGTCAAACCATCCAACTGAAATAGTAGACTATTGGGGATGTTTAGTGCAATTAATCAATGGCTTCATCAATTTTGTTTCTATGTTGAAGAACTTCAAAAGGGAACTGTAGGATAGATTGGTTCTCATTCAAACATGACCATAAGCCACATGACATAAGAAGCTGAGTCATGTGTCCTTCCTAATTGTGGTAGTTGTGTGGTGTTAGCCAGGCCATAAAGGGGTCTAACATTGAGAGAAGAAGACGGAAGTAGAAGCATTAATTTTTAAGTAAATTATAGAAAGAAAAATGTATCTCCCACAATTTATAAATATATCTCCCATAAACTAAATAAACAACTACTGAAAGCATAAAAACTCAGAAAAAAACATGGATGCTAGATGCAGAGAGGGAGGAAATTGAAGCCTCTACCTCAATGCCAAAAATAGGAGCTCAAACTACTTCATAACAAAATGAAATCTACATCATCATCTCCAACTTAGAACCAGCTTTTCAACACTTCTTTTCGATAGAGAAAAGACCTCTGTATGGTCAAGTTATGGCCAAAAAATGAACTACTTCTCCAAAAATAACCTCACTAGAAAAATATAGTCACAGGAAAAAAATAGACAGTTGTATGGCCATCAAATGTGCATCCCCAAAAAAAATTTTTGGAAAATGATGTCAACAACCAAAAAGGTGATTTTAGCCTACTAAAAAGTGATGTCAGCAATTGAAAATGTCCCCAGCTGAAATGTTGATGTCAGCATGTCTGAAAGTGATATCACCATTAGAAAAGTGATGTCACCTATCTCAATGGTGATGTTAGCTTGTCGGGTCATGGGAGGTCACTAGGCAGTGCTACACCAATGGGGGTGGTCACTGGGAAGTGTTGCATTGGTGGAGGTGGCCGGAGGGTGCTTTGTTGATGGTAGCTGGGTGGGGGTCATGTCACCGGCAATGCATCGAATATGGTGCAACTCAGGCTAGGCACAGGTGGCGGTTGGGTATTGCTTGGGTCGCCACTATGTGGAGCAGCCAACACAAAAATTTGAATTTTTTTCTTCAGTTCTCATGTCTGTATGGCCCCTAAGAGGCCAAAAAAAAATTCCAGAGGCTACAGTGGCCAAAAATTGCAAATTTTATATGAATTTTGACTATACTAGGCCTTCTGAGCATGATGGCAATGCCTTTTTTTCCCCTAAAGTGCACCAAAAAAGGTGCCTCCTTCTGATTGAAGAAAAAAACTCAAAAAAGATGGGGTTTCTATCTCTGAATTGTAGCTTCAAAATCTCCAAACTAGGAAGTAGCAGGGATGCTCTGATACCATGTAGAAGTTGTGAAAACCAACTTCATATATCCCCAATAATGCCTGCATTCAAATGACCTGTGCTAAAGAGAAACCAAAGAAGGAAAAAAGTAGAGTTGGGAAAATCTCAATAGTCTGAGAGAAAAATGTATTCCAAGAATATTGATGTAATTGATGTACAAATACACTAGGAGTGCCTAAATATAAAGGCCTCTAGATTGACTAGGAGTCATCATACTGATATGTCTTACAACCAGGCACATGTCCACTAAGAGTGGATTATCCACCATTCAACACAGAAGTTAGTGTGATGATGAAAGGATAAGCTAACATGAGTGTGTCACATAAATTTATGTTTTAGATCATGTTCTTGATTAAGAGTGCGAATAACTATGTTGTCAACATGACAACTCATATGAGTATGCAAACTCCTATGTGTCTAACTAATAAACAATAAAATAAAGCATTAACCTAGGTAAACTTAAGTAAAGTGTAAATAATAATTTTTTACATTAACAATAACTATGGTGAGTTCCTCTAGTTTGTTGGGTGGTGTTTCACAGTTGTTTAAAGATCTTTCATTGCTATATCTTTCTTTTCTCTTTGTACAAGGTTTTAGATCCTTTCAAGACCTATTTTTACTTAATCAAAACTCTTCAAAACAATAAACTTAATTCAATTGCTTGCCTAATAAAAGTAACTTATTGTTTGTGGAATTTATTGATTTAATTGAATGCAATTTTTGGCTCAACTATGTCAAATTACTCTTATCCTTTCTTGAGTAATTCATTTACTTTCTAGGAGCTTCAAGGTGCTTACTCCACTTAAGAATGTTAGCAATTCAATAATAAATTTGGTTATACTTGAGACTTATCAGTGGTAAAGTATTACCCAAACAAAAAAACACTAGAGGCTAGTGTTGGTGATGGACCTTATATGAATAGCTAGTATCTTGAATGTGCTTGACCACTAAGGAAATGGTACGCATAGCTACATCAATGGACCGCTATGTATGGGTCCCCAAAGCACAAACTCATAGGCCCCTCAATCTGATAACCACACAATGGGGAATGGGGTTTGAACTTGAGACTTATTAGTGGTAAAGTATTAACCAAACACCAAAACACTAGAGGTCAGTGTTGGTGATGGACTTTATATGAATAGACAGTATCTTGAATGTGCTTGACCACTAAGGCAATGGTATGCATAGCAGCAGCAATATACCCCCATGTATGGGTCCCTAGAGCATGAACCCATAGGCCCCTCAATCTGGTGACCACACAATGGCGGATGGGGTTTGAACTTGAGACTTATCAATGGTAAAGTATTACCCAAACACCAAAACACTAGAGGCCAGTGTTGGTGATGAACCTTATATGAATAGCTAGTATCTTAAATGTGCTTGACCATTTAGGTAATGGTATGCATAGCTGCAATAGTGTACCCCCACTTATGGGTCCTTGGAGCACGAATCCGTAGGCCTCTCAATCCAGTGACCACACAATGGGGGTTGGGGTTTGAACTTGAGACTTATCAATGCTAAAGTATTACCTAAACACCAAAATTCCAGAGGTTGGTGTGGGTGATGGTCCTTATATGAGTAGCTAGTATCTTGAATGTACTTGACCACTAAGGCAATGGTACCCACAACTACATCAATGTACCCCCATGTATGGGTCCATAGAGCATAAACCCGTAGGCCCCTCAAAACTTACCGATTAAGTTTTAAAGATCGTCACTATTTATGTAGTGGTTAAGTATCCATATTTAGAAATAGCTTAGGGGATGGTTATTAATTATTAGAGTTTCAATTCAAGCATACACAACTAAGTGAATGATCATAACAGAGCATGTTTGAAATAGGACAAGAACAATTATGGTTGCAAATAAAATAGCTTTAATTTATACCTTTTTCTTAATAGAGACATTTTAGATTAAGTTTTAATTTTGTATTACAGTATAAAGAAGTGGTTGTTCAAGGAAAAGACAGTTTATTTGTGTCCCTATAGTGTTGTGTGTATTGTTTTGCAACAATAGTAGAATATTTTTATTGTAGAAGGTTGTTTAAGATTTTTGAATGTAATTTTTTTTGTTTCAATTATAAAATACATGGAAAGAATAATTTTCATGCTCTAACACTTCTTCTTTTTTGTCTCCATTTTTTTTGACTTCCAATGCATATTTGGATAATAGATCAACAATCTTGGTATATCCATTACGTTTCCCTATTTAAGAAAAACTCATATTTGGAAGCATAATTTTTGGTATCTTCTATTTGGTTATTTCATTCAAAATCTCTACATGGTATCATAGGAATTAATCCCTTAATCTTACTGAATTTGGGTATTTTTGTTTGTTCAATATTTGAAGTTATTATGTAGGAGATGTGGTTGGAGATGAAAGAAAGGTGTGACAGAAATCACCATACTTAAATAGAAAAAATTGTCATGTTTGGGCAAGAAAAATATAGACCATCATGATAGAAAATGATTCGTGGGATCATGTGAAAAGTGGTTTCACAGATATTTAATTTTTTAGGATAAAAGTGTAGAAGCACTATAATTTTATCACAATCCAAAATCTGAGTGCAGAGCTCATGGGAGAAAGAATTAGGTGAAGGAAACCCAATACATTTGATAATTACAAAGAAATAGAGAGAGAAAAAGAAGACAAGAAGAGAGGCCCAAGTTAGAAAAAGAGTTAGGACTCAATAAAGAATGTAGCGGGCTAAATAATTTAAGAGTGGAAAAATACAAGATCCATGTCCCATTCAAAAAAATCAATCAAAGCACTCCAAATACTACCTCCTAAGAAGAGACCAATGTAGAATAGCTTTAGCCTAGAAAGTAAAGTAGTAAGACTATAAATGATTCTCAAAAGACCAAAAAAAATAGTGGGGCCCAATCAATACACCCTATCACAATGAAAATATATGTTGTTCCTAATGGAAAATTTTATGAATATGAGGTAATAAAGAGAGATGCAGCACCAATGAAGAGGGAGCTTGAGAAAAATGATAAGCTAATCATAAAAAGCTACCCACAGCCTATAGAAAGTACCCCCATGTGAAAAATTGATGGTATTGACCGAGGAAATAGAGGACTAGAAAAAAGAAAAAGAAAAAGCATTTAGAAAAGGGAATTATTATATCCAAATAGATGTAGTTTTATAGTAGTTAAAAGAACAAAATGTGTTGATTAGCTGCCTCCCATCCAAAGCTTCCATGAAACCACTAATCAATCCTTTCCCATACCAACTATCAAGAAAGATGAAACTAGCTAATGTGGAGCTAAAACACCTGACCTAGGTATGGTGTTGGCTATGAGACTTCCCACTAAAGTCTTCCCTCTTGACCATAGTAGTAGTGTGGGCATTCCATCATCAAAGGAAAGGAAACCATTGCTCTTCCCTGCCATGAAAAAAGGACTCTAGATAAACACCTATAATCCCACCTAGAATATATGTAAAGAGCTAGCTAAATAGAATACCTAAAGCTCCTAATGACATATCAGCAACTCTGAATGGACAAAACCAAACCTTGAGTGCAAATGGTCTCATGTCACTTGCAAAAGAGTGTAGAGCTAAGAGCTCCAAAATTCAAGAGACCTCGATAGGCATCCCTAATATGGTGAACATCCTAAATGATAGAGCCTTTCTCTAGCATCACTCCCAAATTGGCAACCAATATGCTAAACTATTGGCCTCTATATAATAGTGCAAAATTTTGAATGTTTGAAACTTGGGTAATAGTTTCCATACTTCACCAAGAACATATAGGAGTTCCTAGCTAACAAACTTCTTTTTAATGAGAGAAAATATAATTAGTTGGGAGTTCCATTGGATACGAACATGGATAATTTTGGAACTAGAACTAATCTAATCCCATCTAGAACTACTTGTGTCTCGATCACATTGTTTGATCCATTAGGTATGCGAGAAAGCATGGCCTTGAGTATAAGACTAGCATATTTTCTTATATAGATTCAATCCCTAATCATCCCATGTTACCTTTTGTGGCCCTATCAAAATTTAGTTTGAAAAAAGGAAGATCCAACCCCTCCCAAATTGTATGTCTTCTCATCTTAGCCTTAGAAGTATTTCTAACTAAAACACCTTTATGAAGTTATTTAATTTAATTCCAGCGATTCAATATATCATTGTCTACTAACAAATAAAGAGAGGAAAGAAACTTTTCTCTAGAAACATAAGAATTCATGGATTCTAAAGTCAATGTTTCAACTAATTCACCTCTCCTCATTGTTGTCAAAGTTTTCTTTTGAAAGATCCTTTTATTATTTTGCCACCATAAAGCCCACATCATAGGTGATGGAATAATGCACCAAATTTTTGGAAAAAAAAGTAGCATTTATTTAGCAAAGGTTAGTCAATGAATAACTAGGAAAGGGAAGAAGGAAGAGGTCTTTGCAAAAAGAGCTTACTGATCACCCACACCTAATAGTGTTGGGAGAATTCACAATTAAGAAATAGGTGCTTAACATGTTCACTAGCCTTAGCACACAAAATAAAAGAGGAAATTTCTAGAATTTCCAATCTCTTTAATCTATCACTAGTGAAAATTCTCTTTTGAAGTGTCGACCAAAGGAAATCCCTTGTATTGGGTAGCATTGCATCATGCCAATATAAAATGTGTTCTTAGTTTAAGTTGTTTGGGAATATTTGAGTGAGAAACCTAAATCCATCCTTGAATCTTTATTTTTTACCAAAAGATTTTGTCTAGATGAGAGTGTCATATTTAAAAGAAAAGTTCATCCTTCTTTGGTTGAGGATTTTTCTCAACTAATCCTTCTCTTCCTCATGGATATCCAAACCCAGAAAATCCTTCCAAAAATCCACTAAAATCCCATCTTGCTAATTACAATAAAAGTAATCACTAACTTTTGTGCCCCAACATTTCTCCAAGGTACCATGAGATAGATTTATATTGTATGTTGATATAATTGGGGGATGACCATTCCATAACTCAACCCAAAATAAGGCCTTGTTTCCAGATCTGATGACCTAGGATAAGTGAGGCAAAATCATCCCATGACCCTTAAGAATAAATTTCAACATTGTCAGAGCCTTTAGAGGGTTCCTTATTGTAAAAATATGCTTAGGATTGTTGTTATCAAGATATTTAGCTCTCATGATCTTGGCACATAGTGTCAAGGGGTTTTCATAATATTTCAAGGATAATGTGGCTCCTAGACTTAGATTCATTTCATGAATATTATGAATCCCCACCCGCAACATCTCTTTCTTTCATAGATTATCCAAATATTCTAGGGTGAGAATTTTTTGAATTTTCCATATTACCATTCCATATGAAATCCTGCAAGATCCTTTTTAGGGAATGAAATTTAGTTTTTTGAGTAGCTAGTCCTGACATAACATAATTAGGTATAGTGCAAAGAACTAATTTCACTAATAGTATCTGTCCAGCAGATGATAACCATCTTACCTTCCAACCCACAATTTTTTCCTTTAGTGTTTGACTAGTATAAGTACAATGTATAACTTTACTCTCACCTTCAAAAAAAGGAATGCCTAAATATTTGCTTCTAGTAAATCTGCAATCTCAAAGTTTAAGATTCTCTAAATATCTTATTTGACTTTTTAGAACTCTTTGAAGAAGAAAACTTTAGATGTATTCTGATTTAGGGCTTGCCTTGAGGCCCTACAATAACCTTGAATGATGTCTCTAATGAGAAGCACATCCCTATAATTCCCAGCCCCAAACATTAAAGCATCATCTGCAAAGAAGTTGTGTGTAACTACAAGCTGAGTTTGGTGAATATTGTCATTCTTCCATTTCCCTTAAATGTGTTTTTTCAAGATAAATCTTCTCACTTCTTCAACAAGAATAATAAATAAGACAAGTGAAAGAGAATTATCATGTCTTACACCCTACAATGAAGAGAAGAATCTAGAAGAAGTACAATTGACCAAGATTGAGAATTTTACCCCCATAATGCATGGCATGATCCATTTAACACATTTTTGGTGAAATCCCAATTTCTCTAGCACTTCTCTTAAGAAAGACTAGTTCAACATCTCATATTCCTTTTCAATATCCAATTTCAAAATCATAGATGGAGAACCTATTACTTTAATTAAATGTAAGACTTTGTGGGTCACAAGAGCACCTTCCATTATTTCCTTCATATGGACAAAGCCTCCCAACTACTCTGAGATGATAGAGGGGATAATCCAAGACAATCTACTAGAAATCATCTTTGAAATGATTTTGTAGATTGTGTTACATAATGAAATAAGCCTGAAATCTACAAATGTGTTTGGAGATTTAGATTTCAAAATAAAGGATATAATATGGTGTTGAGTTCTTTAATCATATTGTCATGTATCATTTACTCTCAAGACATCTACCTCTATAAAGTACCAACATTTTTGGAAGAAGATAGGGGAGGAGTTATCGAGACTAGGCATCTTATATGTTGTCATTGTAAAAACTGATCGTCTAACCTCCTCTAGGGTGAAAGATTCCAATAACATTACATTGTTTGAAGATGAAACAAGAGTACATATGCATTCTAAAATCTCAGAACCATTTTTCTATGTAACTAATGTATTTAGGAAATCTTTTAAAAAGCTAACAACTTCATCTTTTATTTGAGACTTTTCCTAAAAGAGTTCTTTTACCTTGGCCCTATTTTGAAAAGTGGATTTTTTATGTCTTTTATCTTTGGTTGAGGCCTACAAAACACTTCTATTTAATCCCCTTCAGTAAGTCAAATTTTCATTGGTTGTTGTTTCCAATAAATTTATTCTTTTAAAAGAACCTATTCCAATTTACCCTTGAGACCTTTTTCCCTTGTATACATTTCTTTTGTAAGACCCTATCTAATAATATATTCATTCTACAAATTTTGTTGGAATTGTAGCTATTGAACTATTCTTCAAAAATCTTATCAAAAGAACATTCATTCCATTCTTTATTTTTTTCTTTTAGATAACCTAGTATCTTAGATAAGAAATATATTTGAGAACCCTTGAAGACAAGGCTCTTGTTCAACTATTATTTTAGAAACTTAAGGAAATTCTAATTTGATAGCATCATCTTTTAGCAATTTAAAGTATTACATAATTTTAAAGCCCTTTGAATTTGAGCCTGTAGTTATATCTATGGGAAAGTGGTCTAAGCCTGAGTATGGAAGAATACTTGAAACACCATTTCCTTGATATAAAGTCCAATTTGAGTTAAGGGAAAATCTCTCTAAACTTACCCCAATATGGTAAGGTCCCTTACACCTATCTGACTAGGTAGTGATGCCATTGGAAAGGATGCAATTAACTAATGCATTTCCCTATTGTAAAGTCATGTGTGACTCTACTTTGTCCTATACTCCAAATGTAGTGTTAAAATCAACCCGTAAATTACCTTTTGATTACCCAATTTATGGATAATTTCAAAAAGAGAAACCCATTAACTATGTTTGCAAATAGATAAAGAGGGACCATACACATGTTGATATAAGATTGTTTTGAAGAGAAGAACCTATAATGGAATGATCATTATTTTGTCAATGATGTCAAACCTACTATCTATTGTGAGACAAATCCTTTTTGCTCTGAAAGCTATCATTTAGTTGATTGATGAAGAGGATTTGAAAAGAGAAGATAAGAGTAGCACCTAGAGAAAGGTTAAGTTATTTGGTATATAAAAGAAGCACTAAGACCAAGTAAGACACTAATATTATAGTGTATTTCTTGTCTACTTAAAGTTTGAAATGAAAGATTACTCAAGTTAAGACTGGAAGAAGATCAAGTTTGAAAAGTATCTATTAAGCCTTGCTGAGCAATTAGTGCTAGCCGAGCAAAAATTAGTGGAAGCCTGGAAAATATGAGATGCCTAGGAAAGATGTAAAATTGTACAAGCCAAGTGATTGTTAGTATATGCTAAGTAAAGCTTAGTTGGTGTTGAGCATCAGTGAACTTTAGTGTTTTCCAAGTGAGCTAGCGTTAGCTGAGTGACTAAACAATATAGTTGCCAAGTGATAGAAAATAGTGTTAAATTGAAGAGTTAATGCATCTGAGCAAACTATTTGATTTTCTTGAATTGTGTGAAGCGTGCGGAAGATAACTATGATGAGTTGGTGGCACAAAATTTAAGATAAAACATTTTGAGGAGAATTTGAGGAAGATTATAGAAGAAGTTTCTAGACGAACCAAATGGAAAAGTTGGTAGGTTCATTATATCCTACCTAACTATAAAATGGATGATTGTGGTTAAGTAGAAATAGATCTTAATTGTCTATTTATAGAGATATCAAATCAGAAGAAAAGGTTTCAAAATCATGTGAAAGAACCTAAGGAAGGCAAGGATTCTAGGGTATTGCTTCATTCAATGGCCGAACAAAGATGACTGCAGTTGGCATGCAAATCAAGAATGATTAAGAGTATGAATGGGAAAATGCACAAAGTTGGGTCACAATTTTGCTAAAGTCAAATCTCTAGAATGAGACCTCTTAGAAATAGATACCCAATTTTAAAAAATGATCACCATTTTTTATTTGAGTACCCAACCCTAAATCTAAAAAATGGACAGCCATTTTTTTAAAAATTGGGTACCCATTTTTTTTTTTCAAGAAAAAATTTTACAAATTGAATTTTTTAGAAATGGGTACCATTTTTAAAAGTAAAAATCGGTACTCATTTCAAAAAAATTCAATTTTTTTAAATTTTTTGGGGGGGGGCTTAAATGTTGATTTTCATTTTTCAAAATAGGCACCCACTTTTTGAATTTCAAATAACAAGTGCTCGTTTCTAACAACATGAGGGGGGATTTTTTTCCTCCCTCAGATTATGGTTCAGGATGGGCTTGGTGAGACCAAGCCTATGCCTTGGCCTCTCAAGATTTGGCTAAGGCATTGAACTGACAAATTCATTCCTTGTTATAATTTTTAGAGGGTCTTCTCGATCAATTTTTTTTACGAAAAAAAAACCCATTAGAGCCCTCACTATCCTATTTTTAGAAATATAAATTTAACAGTGTTATGATTTTATTTACTATTTTTGTATTATTTTTTAATCAAAGGTGGTACCTAAATGTAAAATAGTGGCATTCACTGAAACTTTAATAAAAATTTTATTTTATGATTTTTCTAAAATAAATTTATATGTCATCAATCTACATTAAATTATTTTAAAGTTAATTTTTTTTAAAAAGTGAAATTTTGATCAAATTATGGTGTTTGTACATAAGAGGTTTTAAAATTTACCTTTATAGCCAATTAAAAATTATTAATAATAAAAGTATTCAATAAAAAATGAAGGAAAAATACTATCATCAATTTGTGGTGTGTTAGGTAACTTTTTTTAAAAGGATTTATAAAAAAATATTTATTTGTGTCAAATTATGGTGTCCATACATGAGTGTGGTATGGTCCTGAAATAAGAATTTTGGAAAAGTGGTTTTTTTAGATCCATACCAAAAAAAATCTATCATATGGGTACACAAATAAATCACATATTCAAAAAGTAGATTATGAACACTGTAATTTTTTTTTCTAAAGTATTTTTTATATTCAATCCCTAAATGTATCAAATTTTGACATCAATTGACAAGAAATTTCAAAAATAGGAAAAACACTTCCACTTTTTGCCCAAAAATGAGACTCAACTTCTTGCACTTACCCAAATGCTTGAAGAGTGAACAAGCTATCAGAGTTGAACTACATGTGAATGCCAAGAAGAATGGAGGACTGAAATAGAGATTTGTAATCTGCAAGTGAGTTGTAATTTGTTATAAGATCAAGCCTTATTGTTACTTTCTAATCATTGTATCATTCTAGGGTAAACATTTTGGATTAAGTTTGACCTAACAATCATTTTTTAATCCTTTAATTGGGTGACATTCTAGTGAAATGATCTAAAGTCTTCTAATAAGGCTCACTCCTAACAAGTGGATTGAAATCCTTTAACCAAGTCACATTTGATAGTATGTGTTGTAACCTTTAACAGGGTTAGCATTTCACAGGGCATCACTTCTAAAGAGTGAGAATTAGTGGAATGTTACTTGTGATTTTTTCCAAATTGAGTTTCCACATAGAATCCTTGTGTAAAATTGTGTGAATGTTCTTATGTTGTTACATGTTTACATTTCTACAAAGTTGTTTTGACCTAGGACATTAACCTACAAATTTTATGTATTGTATGATCTAATGGATGCATGCATGATAAGGTTATATGGATATGGGTCTACTAAGCATTGAAAAGCTTTATTTGTACATTTGGACCTTAGATAATTGATTCAGCCCCTCTCAATTATTCTAAATAATTTCAACAATTTGTATCAGAGTGTCATAGTGCTTAACAAGACTTGTTCGAAGGTACTAAAAACAAAAGATCACAATGTCCAAAAGAGAGGTACATATGCTTAACAAGGAGAACTTTCTTGCATGAAAAAGTCTAATGAAGCTACACCTAGGAGGTCTTGGAGACCATGCACAATCTACCGTTAGCACTAAGTATGTTGACCTTTCTAGAACCCTAATTGCTAAGGATCTGGAAAGAAAAGAAAGAACACAATCAGGCAATGTTAGAGATTGTCTCTTCCCTAAGCTGCAATGAGTATGATGACATCAAGGAATGTGATACATCTAAGAAGATGTGGGATGCTATAGAAAAGATATATGGAGGAGGGAAAAATGTACTAAGAGCCAAATCTAAAAGTTTAAGAGGTAAGTTTGATGATATGAGAATGCAAGAAGGTGAAAATATAGTTGAATCATGTACCAGAGTAAAAGAAGTTAATGTTATTAGAGGAACACTTGGTAAGATTGAAGATGAGACCGTGATAAGAAAATTATTGAGAACCTTGCTTCCCATATATGCTATTAGCATTTCTACCATAAAAAAGCTAATGTCTACACCTAATAATGATTTAATCCTTGAAGGATTAATACCTAAAGAAACACTGCTTTTGAACACTCTAATTTTGATAATTTCAAATCTGAGAATGTTTAATCTACTTTCAAAAATAAAATGTCATTAAAAGAACCTAAAGAGAAGAAGAAAAAGGTCAAATATTTTTCTAATGATAGTGATATAGATGAGGAAGATGTAGAACAACTTGAAGCATTGTTAGCAAGTAGATTTCACATAGGAAAAGGAAAATTCAAAGATAAGTTACCTATCATGTGTTTTATAAATTGCAATGGAGTTGGTCATATTGTTGCTAGATGTCTAGAAAAGAAGAACAATAGAGGTGGTGACAAGTATAGAAGTAAAAGAAATGAGGACAACCAAGATTACTAAGATAAAGGTAATAAGTCTTTCTACATCGTTGAAGAGGAAACCAAAGATGGATCTAACGACCATAATGATGAAGTGGTGTATGTTGAAATGAAGGATGATTCTAATGAGGATGAGGCAACTACACTAATATATTATGTGAACAAGAGTGATAGATGGGTCATTGGTAGTGGGTGTTCACATCACATGACTAGAGATAAAAGTAAGTTCATTGCCCTTGATTAGTATGATGTAAATAGTGTAAGGTTTGGTAATGATGCACCCTATCTGATAAAAGGAAAATGATCTATCAAAATCATAGAGATGATCATGTGTGACAATGCTTATTATGTATAAGGACTTAACTATAATTTTTTGAGTGTGTCACAAATGAATAGTTCATGTTGAAAAGTTAAGTTTGAGAACAAGATAGCAAAGATCTATGACAATGATTGGAAACTAATTGGGCAAGGTGACCAGACTAAAGGTAATCTATTTTATCTTGATATGAATGATGTTATTTATCAATTTTTTGTCAAATTTTATGATGTGTGGTTATGGCACAAGAGGTTATGTCATGTTAACTCTGATAACTTGGTAAGTATCAATAACATGAAAAGAGTCAGAGGTTTGTCTAAACTAAGGAAATCTAAAAATATGATATGCAAACAATGTCAATTATGCAAAATGACAAAATTTAGTTTTAAAAGTAAGACACACCTCTAAAGAAATTTTAGAGATTGTTCATACTAATTTGTGTGGACTAATTGATGTGCAAAGCTACAAAGGTAACAAGTACATTATCCTAATTGTTGATGATTATTCTAGGATGATGATAATTATGTTTTTGAAATAGAAATATGATGCTTTCCAAATGTTTAACCATTGCTTAGGTATAGTTGAAAAGGAGATAGGCAAAAGCTTGAAATTTTTGAGATCAAACAGAGGTGGAGAATTTACACCTAACGAGTTTGAGATGTTCTGTAATGACAAAAGAATCAAAAGACAAACTTTTGTACCTAGGACCCCTCCAAAAAATGGGATTTATTGAAATGATGAACATATCTTTAATGGACTGTGCTAGGACACTCATGATGGAGAAGAATGTTGCGTTGAAACATTGGACAAAGGTTGTAAGTACAACTATCTATACCCTAAACTATGTGCAAGTCAAGAAATATACTCATTCAAAAACTTTTGAGTTATGGTATGGATACTCACCTAATTAAAAAATTTTTAAGGTATTTGGGAGCAAGTGCTGCATTCTTAAGGATTTCAAGAATGGAAAATCACATGCTAACAATGAAGAAAGTATATTCCTTGGCTATTCCATAAGAAGTAAAGCTAATCAGTGTTTAAATACTAACACTAACAAAGTTGTGAAAAGTGCAAATGTGAAGTTTGATGAATATACAAAGGTACATTAAGCTGAACCTATGAAGGAACCTAAAGAGTATAAATCATTTTTATACTTTTATGATTGTATGCCTACTAATGAAGATGTTGTAAAATAAGTTGTTAATCAACAACAAGTTTCAACAACTATCGGATCACATACAATGATGTCAGTTTGCATTCAGGAACTGAGTTACAGTCAGGAGCTGAGTTGTAGATAGAAGCTAAGGCTCATTCTAATTTTGAATAAGTGTACATGAAAGAGATGTTGAATTACCAGATAGAGAAGTACACAGTGTTTCCAAAGCTGGTAGACCTAATGAGGAAAGAAGAGTAGAACTAATATTATCTATGTATGTCAAGAGACATCACCCTACTAAAGAAATTATTAGAGATAAATATGGTAGACCAGTGACAAGAAATAAGCTAAGAAGCGATACATGTTTGTTGATCATGCATAGCCTAAGATAGTGAAAGATTCCTTAGAAAATGAGGACTAGAGTAAAGTCATAAAAGAAGAGATTGATCAGATTGAGAAGAACAAGACATGGACTCTAGTTCATAGACTAGAGGACCCGAATGTGATTGGAACCAAGTAGGTGTACAGAAACAAGTTAGATGAAAATGGTGAAGTCATAAGGAATAAGGAAAGATTAGTTTGCAAAGTGTATGCACAAGAAGAATGAATAGACAATGGAGAAACATTTGCCCCTATTGCAAGATTGGAATGAGCAAGAACTCTACTTTCTTACTTTGCATACAAAGGTTTGAAATTTTACCCAATGGATGTAAAGTTAGTATTTCTAAATGATATATTAGAAGAAGAGGTCTATATACGACAACTAGAAGTATTTTTTGATGCTAACCAAAAGAACATGGTATGTAGGCTACACAAATCTTTATATGGTTTAAAGAAAGCCCCAATAGCATGGTATAAAAACTTCACAATTATATTTTGAAGGTTGGTTTTGAGAAGACTAATGATATCAATAATATGCACTTGAAGATAGAAGAAGGTAAAGGTATTTTACTAGGTGAAATTTTTGTGGATGATATCATATTTGAAGGTCATGATACATTATGTAAGACATTTGAAAATGAAATAAAGAAAGAATTTGAGATGTCTATGTTTGGAGAAATCAAGTTCTTTGTTGGCTTGCAAATCTATCAAATGAAATATGATATATACATCACTCAGTCTCAGTATGTGAAGGAAATATTGGAAACTTTTGGATTGGAAGATGCCAAACCAATTAGAACACCTATGCTAATAGGACACAAGTTGTCCAAGAATGATGATTCAGCTAATGTGAATCAAACATTGGATAGGTATATGATTGGTGAAGCGCAATATGTAGTACATAGAAGACCTAACATTGCATGATCTATTGAGATTTTTGCAAGTTTCTTTGTTAATCCTAAGGAGAGTCATTTGGTGGTTGTTAAGAGAATTATGAGATATCTAAAAGGAACAAAATTTTATGGTCTATACTACAAGAAAAATGAAAAATTTGATTTGAGAGCCTACACTGATGCTTATTGGGCTAGAAACATTGATGACAAAAAGAGCACAAGTAGTGGAGAATTTTTCTTACAAAAGAGGTTGATCACCTAGACCAGCAAGAAATAGAATTGCATATCTCAATCCACTATTGAAGTTGAATATGTATTTGTTGCAGTAAATATTTAAAATGTGGTATGGATCAAATAGCTACTCAAAGGCACGAAGGAGGAAATCACTAAATTTGTAGTACTTTATTGTGATAATACAGGTTCTATAAATATATCAAAGAACATTGTGATGCAAACAAAGACTAAGCATAGTGTAATTAAGTATCATTCCTTGAGAGAGTTATTTCAAGACAATGAAGTGAGGATGGAATATGTAAATGCAAAAGAATGGATTTTTGATATCTTCAAAAAATCTTCACCTAAGAATGTCCATGAGTATCTAAGGGGTAAACTAGGAGTGATACCCCTAATTAAAGCTACTTAAGAAGCATAAGTAGTGCCTGACATCAACTAGGTTGAATGTTGTATCTTACAACTTAATGTAGTGGATATTATTTTAGGAGCTACCCAAAGTATTGATGGAGCTAAATTAAAAGACTTAAAGTCACATATAGGTGACCAAGGGAGAATCTAGAATTGATTATATCTGCATATAGAGATGATGAGCCTTTGGTAATGTTGTCAAAGAGGGAGAAATAACTAGAGGGAGATATAAGACTGAAGAAATACATATACAAATGCCTAGTACGAGGGAGAAAGTATTGATGAAGATATTAAAACAAAGAAAAGAGAGATAGATACTTGAATATCAAAAAGAGGTAGAGATGCTCTAAAGAGAAAGATATAAGAAATAGGGAGTAGTAAAGGAACTTGACAAAGATTACATTACCCTACATAGAAGAAGGACATATACTACATTGGTAGAGGTAGAAATTTCAAAGATTTTTATTCTTTTTGGTATTGGTTTATCATCAATGCCAAAGAGGGAGATTGTTGATATGCAATTTCTTTGAAGAGAAGAAACTATAATGGAACAATCAATATTTTGTGAATGATATCAAACCTACTACCTATTGGTGAGAGAATTTCCTTTTTGTTTAAAATTTATTATTTAGTTGATTGATGAAGAGGATTTGAAAAGAGGAGACAATAATAGCACCTAGAGAAAGGTTGAGTTATTTGGTATGTAAAAGAAGCACTAAGACCAAGTAATACATTGATACTGTAGTGTATTTTTTATCTACATAAAGTTTGAAATGAAAGATTACTCAAGTTAAGACTAGAAGAAGATCAAATATGAAAAGTGTCTACCAATCCCTATCAAGTAGTCAGTGCAAGCTAAGTAGAAAAGAATGGAAGTCGACTGAAAAAAAAGAGATGTCAAACAAAAGATGTAAAATAGTGTAAGTAAAATTATTGTTAGCATATGTTGAGTATAGTCTAGTTGGTGTCGACCATTAGTGAACTTTAGTGTTTGCTAAGTGAACTAGTGTCGGCTGGGTAATTGATTAGTATAGTTGGCAAGTGATAGTAAACAATGTTCAATCAAAGATTTGATGAATCTAAAATGGCTATTTATTCTTTTTGGTATTTTTGTTGGTATTGGTTTATCTTCAATTCCAAAAAGGGAGATTGTTGATATATGATTATTTTGAAGAGAAGAACCTATAATGGGACAATCATTATTGTGTGAATGATGTCAAACCTACTACCTATTGGTGAGAGAATTTATTTTTGTTTTAAAACTTATTATTTAGTTGATTGATGAAGACGATTTGAAAAGAGGAGACAACAAAAGCACCTAGAGAAAGGTTGAGTTATTTGGTATGTAAAAGAAGCACTAAGACCAAGTAAGACATAGATACTATAGTGTATTTTTTATACACTTAAATTCTAAAATGAAAGATTACTCAAGTTAAGACTAGAAGAAGATCACATACGAAAATTTTCTACCAAGCCTTGTCAAGCAATTAGTGCAAGCTGACTAGATATCAATGCAAGCTGAGTGAAAAATAAGAGATGTCAAGAAAAAATGTAAAATATTGTATGTCAAGTGATTATTGGTATATGTTGAGTAAAGTTTAGTTGGTGTCAACCATCAGTGAACTTTAGTGTTTGCTGAGTGAGCTAGTGTTGGCCAAGTAACTAATTAGTATAGTTGCCAACTAACAACAAACAATGTTCAATCGAAGATTTGATGAATCTGAGATGTCTATTTTGTTTTATTGAATGGTATGAAGCATGTGGAAGTTAACTATGATGAGCTGGTGGCATAGAGTTCAAGGTAAGCTATTTTGAGGTGAATTCAAAGAAGATTGTAGAAGAAGATTCTAGAGAAACCAAATGGAAAAGTGGGTAGATTCATTATATCCTACCTAACCCTAAAATGCACAATTGTGGTTAAGCAGAAAAAGATCTTAATTTTTAATTTATAGAGATATCTAGTGAGGAAAAAAGGTTGTCATGTGCAAGAACCTAAGGAAGACAAGGATTCTTGGCTATGGGCTCATTTAGTGGACAAAAATAGCTGACTACAGTTGTAATACAAAGAAAGAAGTCTTAAGAGTATCAATGCTTAAAGGGTGAATAACCTATCAAAGATTACGTGTGTGAATGCCAAGCAGAATGGAGGACTAAAACAAAGATCTATAATCTATAAGTGAGTTGTAATTTTTTATAAGATCAATCCTTACTATTAATTTCTAATCATTTAATCAGTCTAGGGTAAATCCTTTGGATTAAGGTTGACCTAACAATCATTTGTAAATCATTTAACCGAGTAAAATTCTAATAGAATGGTCTAAATTATTGAAGGTCAAGGCTCACTAGTAATAGGGTGATTGAAATCATTTAAACAGGTCACATTTAACAGTGTGTATCATAACCTTTAACTGGGTTGGCCTCTCATAGGGCGTCACTTTAGAAGAGTGAGAATTAGTAGCATGTTACTAGTGGTTTTCCCCAAATTGGGTTTCCACATAAAATCCTTTTATCAAATTGTGTGAATGTTCTCATGTTGTTTCATGTTTACATTTCTGTCATGTTGTTTTGACCTAGGACAAAAACCTACAAAGTTTATGTATTGTATGATCTAATGGATGTATGCAATATATAGTTTTATGGATATGGGTCTACTAAGCATTGAAAAGTTTTATTTGTACATGTGGACCTTGGATAACTTATTCACCCCCCTCTCAATTATTCTAAAGAATTCCAACAACACATTAATCACCACAAAGATGAGATCAAAACATGAGACTTCCCCAACTAACCAATTATCCTTGGAACTCACATTTTTTTCTTATCACTTGATGTTCATCCAAAGTAACCCTAAACTACCTGAGGCACCACAGGAAGGAAATATTAAGTAAGATCATTTTTTCCAAGTTTTAAAGTATTTCTCACCTTTTTCCACTGATAACTTTGTTTCTTATAATAAAACCAATTCTTTCCACACATAAAACTCTGATCTTTAATGAGGTGAGTTTTGTTAGAGGCATTTAATTATCTAGCATTCCAAGACAAAAGCTTCATTGAGGCTTTATAGACCTATTCACTCTCCTTAATGTTAATCTACATTTTTATTTTGGTGGTAGCCTTGTCTTTGCATTTTATCAAAGTTCTCTTAAAATTTAAATTGACTTAAACTTATGACACAATATTTCATTTGGTCTTTTGTTGTTTGGTTGCTTTACTTCTAGGTTTTTTTACTTGTAGTTAATACCCAATTTTTTGATGGGTTTGCATCTATTTATGAAATCAAGAGAATGGGATCCACAACTATTACTTTTTTACTATCCCTTGATTGAAAATGTTTGGGAATAGGATCCAAGGTTTCATTATCCTCCAAGTTGACTTTTGTAGCTATCTTGTTGAGTTTCTCTTCAGCTACCTCAAAAATTAGATTGTCTACAAAACATTCTAGATCTTTCACTAATAAACCTTATTTTAATTTTTTTTTTAGTTGATAATATTTCATCTTAAGCAATGACCCATTTTGACAAGTATATATATTATCATTTAGGCCTTGATCTAATGTAGCTTTGGCTCCTAGACCATTTCCATTTTTTGTGGGGCATTGAAAGCTGTAAGAATTTTGGTGATGCATCCTCAGGATGTTGGGGGTCATTTACAATGTTGTAAGAGACCAGTAGCTAAAAATATTTCAAGGTTGCATTTTTAGGATGCTAACTATCATCCTAGTATGGAAGAAAACTTTGTTAGACCTACTAATCTTGCTTCCTCTTGGGATAGAGTTAACCATAAATCCAATTTGATCCAATTATTAGGTACAAGCAAGAAGTTGGGCCAAAATTATGTAGGAGTCTGCAGATTTAGATAATGCTCTTTTAAAAATAAGTACTCATTTTTAATATATAGGAGCCTGTATTATGCTTAGGTGACCAATCCTAAATTTACAAAATAGGCACCCATTTTGTTAAAAATTAGGTGCCCAATTTTTAAAAATCCGGTGCCCTTTTTTTTTTTTCAAAGAGCGGGTAACCATTTTTTTTTAAAACTGCGTCCCCATTTTTTATTTTCAAAAAATCGGTACCTATTTTTGAAAAAATAAAAAAAATTGATTTTTTTGGAAATGGGTACCCATTTTTGAAAAAAAAAAAAAAATTGTGGGGGGGGGGGAGGTGGATTTTAAATGCATTATAAACGTCAATTTTAATTTTTTTTAAATGGGCACCCATTTTTTGAATTTTAAATAATGGGTTCTCGTTTCTAACAACATGGGGTAGGATTATTTTTATTGCCTCAGATTATGAAACAACAACCCATTAGAGCTCTCACTATCCTGATTTTAGAAATATAAATTTTATAGTGTTATGATTTTATTTACTAATTTTGCATTATTTTTTAATCAAAAGGGGTACCTAAATGTAAAATAATAAAGTTCACTAAAACTTTAATAACTTTTTTATTTTATGATTTTTCTTAAATTAATTTATATGTCATCAATCTACATACAATCCTTTTGAAGTTTTTTCTTTTTTCTTAAATATTTTTTGAAAAATGTAAAATTTTGATCAAATTATGGTTTCCATACATCAAAAGTTTTAAAAAATTTCTTTATAGCCAATTGAAAATTAATGCTAAAAAAATTATTCAATAAAAATTAAGGAAATATATTATCATCAATCTTTGGTGTGTTATGTAACTTTGTCTAAAAGGATTTACAAAAAATCATTTATTTGTGTCGAATTATGGTGTACGTAGACGAGTGTGGTATGGTACCAAAACATACATTTTGAAACAGTGGTTTTTAAAGATGCCTACCCAAAAAAATGTATCATATGGGTACACAAATAAATTACATATTTGAAAAGTAGATTTCGAACACTATAATTTTTCTTTCTGAAGTTGTGTTATATTCAATCTCTAAATGCATCAAATTTTGACATTAGTTGATAAGAAGTTTCAAAAATAGGAAAAAGACTTCCACTTTTTGCCCAAAAGGGAGTCTCAACTTCTTGCACTTACCCTTCCAGTGGGAATTCCATATCCACTTTCATTTTTCCAATTTATCTAATCCTTAGCTATAATGTGTATTTTCTTAAAACCAATATTTGAGGCTTGTGGAGAGAACACAACCTCAAGAACTATATTAAGGAACATTTATAGGATGTGATTTTTTTTTCCACTTGGCTAGTGATCATATTCTAAAGGTAACTCTTGTGAATCCAATATCTCGACAGCCTAAATGTTGAGCTCCAAGACTTCATCTCTTTGTTGATAGACATAATCTGTAAGGAGCTTTTCAATATCCACTATCTCAAAAGCTTCTATCATCAATGCATGTTGATTAGGGGTTGGTTAATGTGTCTCTCCACCTACATTCAATACCTCCTCTAATTTCCCACCCCCCTTAATATATGTTTTTCAAACATTGAAAACCTATTTAAACTCTTTGTTTTATCTTAGAAAAGGAATGTTCCTCTTGCAAAATATTTATTTGGCTCTTTGGCACCCAAGAATTTTCTACTAAAAGGCTATTATCTACACTAGGATTTGGAAGTAGAGGTGTAATTTTATTATTTTCTATTCTAGGTGACAATCGAAGATTCACATCTAGACTTACATCTAAGTCCTTGGTTTGTCCTATGTAGATATAGATTCATTTTCTCTATCATGTTCCACCTCTTGGATTAATGAACATTTTATTGCAATGGAGTTAGTATCTCAACAAAATTTATCTAACCCTTCGGATCATAATGTTTCCTAGAGAATTTTTTTTTCTACTTGGTACCATTTTTGATGAATCACCATGAACCTTTTGCATTAAATCTTTGAATTCGGCTCTAAAAATCACCCATGAGGGAAAAATATTTCTTCTATCTTTTAGAATGCATATTCTAGTCGAAATATTACAATCTTCAAAAGAACAAAGGCTTATCCTTGGGAAAATACCCTATGTTACTTGTAGAATATATGTGTCCATATATTCTAGAGTTAAGGAAGGAAAAGAAATCCAAACCAGAGTAAAAGAAAAATTATATGGGGATAGAACAAAGTTAGATGTCCATGAATGAGTAACAAGTCCCTTTCGAGCCATAAACAAATATTTCTTCCTATGAAATTTCTCTCTAGAAATATTACTATCAAACAATACAATGAAAAAACCCTCTCTATTGGTTGAGAAAAAATATGGTGAAAAATAGAATTAGTGATCTTACCTATTAATGTTCATGCTCACAAGTCCTCAACCTAAAGATTCAACATTTTTTTTGGAATGGAGACAATAGGTTATTTTAGGATCCTATCAGAACTAAAATGTGGTATGCACTAGAGACTATGGAGATCTATGATTTCCATCTTCTGGTTGTCTATTGTAGAAAGGGAAAGATTCTTTACTAGTCTAGTAACCCTTCTCTCTTACCCATCATGTTTTGATTGGGATGGTTCGGAAACACCTTTAAAAATGTCAAAAATGGGTTGGGACAATTTTTCTAGGGAAAATGCCACTATTTTTTCCTATTATGATGGCTGCCCCTAAAACCCTATTTAAGGTGCCAGAAATTCCAATGAGGAGCTATCCATCCCACTCCATTTTGACTAAAGTCTCTTGGAGGAAAAACCCCCATCAATGAAACCTTGACCATCCATGCAAAGCCTTAACTAGATCTTGCCTCCTATCCCAGTTTCGCTTGCATTTCCTATTGGCTTGAAAAGACTTAATTCCAAATCCTCTCCTTTGAGAGATAGAGGGAGTGGGCCAATCTTTATCCTCCCATTAACTAGATTCAAAATCCCATTGGGTATTGTTTTTAGTTCATGGGGCCTAATCTACCCAATTACTACTTTCATAGATCCATTATGTGGTGTGTTCCATCTCTGATGATTTTAGGCTGACAAATAAATTTTTTCTTAGGTTTTGGATTGGGAGTTCACCATCTACTTTATCTGGCCAATTTTCTTTTCTCCTGAGAAATTGTGCCTAAATATTGATTGTGACTTTTTGAGGTGTCAATCGATCTTTAAGCCTCCCACCAGTAAATGACCCATGTGTTCCACTTGTGAAATCTACAACTATTGATGCCCCTACAAGACTTTTTGCTACTCCTACCATTGATTCCTACAATTCAAGAATATATATGTTATTTTAAAAAAATACAGACACATTAGAACATTTGATCGAGTCTTTCTTCCATAACACAAATAGTTGGTTTTAAATCTTGTTTTGTTTGAAGGTCTCACAAATAATTAGAAGACTCAGTTGAGAGAGACAAGAAGGAAAGATGCTAAAAAAATAGTTTTGATTTAAGAAGCCTTGGAAAAGGATTTATTTCAAATAATAGAAAAAACTAACTATTCTAAAGAATCTTGGGATATTCTTGAAACTACATTCAAAAGGACTAATAAGGTTTTTGTTGTTAAGTTTTAGATTTTTGAAAGAGAATTGTGTGTCTTCTTATGAAAAAAATTAATTTCTTTCATAATTTAGCTCTATTGTTTCTAGCCTGATAAATTGGTTGAAGACTAATGGAGAAGAGATTTTAGAACAAATGGTAGTGGATACAATCTTAAGGAGTTAACCTAAAAAATTTGATACACTTATTGTTTTTTATTAAAGAGTCAAAAGAATTATACAAGTTAATTGTTGTTGAGTTGATGGATTATTTCCATACTCATGAGCATGAAATAAATAGATTTGTAAATTATTCTCAAGAGCTCACTTTTAGAGCACAAGCCAATACAAGAGGTAGAGGGAGAAGAATAAATAACTCTAGATATGTTTCTAGAGGAAGAGGATGTGGTAGCTCCTCATAAAGAAATGCTAGAGGAGAAATTTGAACAAGAGAAGATGGCCATGAAGGAGAAAGTATATCATAGAATAGCCCTCGAGGAGGAAGAAGAAATTGCATCTCTAATAAGACCAATGTTAATTGTTATTATTACCACAAGTTTAGACATTATAAAAATGAATGTTGGAAGAAACAAAGTGATTAGACACAATAAAATGCTGATAAAACTAATGCAAATATTGGATGAAGAAATAATAATAGAACCTTCATCATGTGCAATATTGATGAATAAGATATCCTAAAATTTTGGTACTTGGATAGTAGCTATAGTAACCACATGAGTAGTATTTAAGTTTGTTTTCTTTTATTGATAAATATTATAAGTCTAAAATTAAGATGGGGAACAATGAAACTATTTATGTTATAGGAAAAAGATTTGTTATGATTCACACCAAGAAAGGTGAGAAGAAAGTAATACAAAAAAAATATTTCCCCCTTGGTATAAAAAATCATCTTATGAGTATTAGACAACTCGTTCAGAATGGCCACAAAGTGTTGTTCAAAAATGACAACTGTGTCATTCATGAGAAAGATGGGAGTAAGAAAGTTGTTGTTAAAGTATGAATGTCAAAGAACTCAATGCTTCCATTAAAGACTAAGACATGTTTTACCTCTCAATTTTTTGGTGCACCTCCCAAAAACGTATGTAGATTTACACCAAAGGAATCACAATTAAGAATTTTGATTGAAGATCCCTCAAAGCTACAGAATTTAAGGTATGGACATCTTGACTATGATTGTTTTAATTTATAAATATAAGAAAAGAATGGTGGATGGTTTACCAAGTACTAAAGAGTCTAGTAGCAATTGTGTGGCTCGCATTTTGGCTAAGCAACATAGGCTGCCCTTTAATTCATATAATTCTACAATAGCTATAACACCATTGGAGTTGGTGCATATTGATTTAGTTGGGCCTTTGCAAGTTACTTCCACAGGAGGGAATACTTATTTCATGACCTTTATTGATTATTTTAGGCATGGAACATGGGTGTATCTTCTAAAAAATAAATCTAAAGCTTTCAAGAAGTGTTTAGAATTTAATGTTTAGGATGAAAAACAAAGAATGCATTACATCAAAATCCTAAGGTCAAATAGAGGAAGAGAATATAGCTCCAATATTTTGTCATTTTTGTAGGAAAAATAGTATAAGGAAGGAGTTAATAGCCATCTAAACTTGACAAAAAAATTAAGTGGATGAAAGAAAGAATAGAACCATTTTTTAAATAGAAAGAAGTATAATGAAAGAAAAAGGTTTGCCAACTAAATATTAGGCAGAGGCTGAAACAATAGTAGTTTAATTGAATAATAGAAGTCATAAAAACTAAGTCAGCGATAAGGTAACTCTAGAGGCATGGAAAGCATGTAGAAGGACAATTGAACACTTAAGAGTGTCTAGGTGTGTACCATATGCACATGTACCAAAGGAGTAATGAAAAAAGTTTGATGATAAGGGTGTGAAGTGCATCTTCATAGGTTGTAGTTTATAATCAAATTTATATCATTTGTATAACCTCTTTACCAAGAAAATCATCATTTCAGGAGATGTTTATTTCATAAGGAATGAGTCATGGGATGGTTCAATGGATGCATCATCTAGCACTTCAAGTAAAAAGTACCTATTATTGATGAATATGATGAGCATGATGACCATTAAGATTAAGAAGCAAAAAGTATAAATGGCTTCGGACATCTCAGAATTGCTCCTCATAGAAATGGGCAGAAAGGGAAGAAACTAGGGACAATCAGACACTCAACTCCTAATAGCTGTAGACAACACCAGATTAATACATGGTGAGTTTCTGGTAGTTCCAAATAGCTTTGCATATAACCTATTCAACACAATAGTAGTACTAAAATTTTTGATCCCACTCTTGTCTCCCTTCTACCAAAAAATACAAAGTGTAAAGGAGATATATCAATATTAAATGTATAATTATGTTGATGAGAATAGTAAATTTTCATTATTTTCCCACAGTGATCTAGTTTACTTTGAAGAAATAGTGAAAGAATAAAAATGGTGTGTGGCCATGGATGAAGAAATAGATACAATAGAAAGAAATGAATTTTGCGAGCTAACCAATTTGCCTCCCAACAAGAATTTTATTGGTTTGAAATGGGTGTAATAGACAAAGTGTAATGTTGAATGAAAAATAGATAAGCATAAAGCATGTTTGGTGTTCAAAGGTTGGAAACAATAATTTGGTAGAGATTATGATGAGACATATGCACCCATTGCAAGGATGGAAACTATGTATGTTTTCATAGAAATTTGAGCCTAGTAAGAGTGGAAGGTATTTCAAAATGGATATAAAATTGGCCTTCCTTAATCTTGTGTTAAAAGAAGTGCATGCAAAATAACCACCTAGTTATGAAGTTTTGGGTGAACAAGGTGATCGAGCCCAAATTTTTGCTAAATTTAGGGTCTCCATTTAAGAAATATTTTAGGGAATTTGATAAAACATTGATGTTGATGTCAAGAGCATGAGAAAAAAACAATGATAATGGAAACTCCCTTATCTGTAAGCATAAGGAGAGAATAACGTGTGGTGGTAGGCTGACAATTTTTATATGCTAGAACAAAAACACACATAAAGGTAATGATATATTAGTATCATTGTGTATCCAAAGCAATCAAAGTTTCTTAAAATAGGTGACAAGGTAATTGTGACTTTGAAGAACTAGAAGAGCATATCTTGGGATCAAAGTGAGAAAATGTAATAGTAACATATGGCACAAGAAATTTAGACAAGTGGAAATCAAGGAAAGGAATGAGACACAAAGATCAAACACTTTGAAATATTCATAGCATAATTAATTAAGGCATTTAAGGATTTTAGATCAAAACAAAATAAGCATACCAAGTTCACATGATGTCTACAGGGATGATGCTTTATCATCTAAACCAAAAAATGTAAATTGAAGGGCATCATTATCATAGCATGAGGTGTCTTTTTGGTAGTGTATGTGTAGAGGACTACAATAGCATACAAATGTTCAAGAACTATGATAGGAAGAGAAGCTATTATTTGGGCACCATTGTATCTACAGAAACCCTCGAATCATAACTAGAATCATATTCTATAAGAAAAAAAATAATATTCAAAAGACAATATGCATATATTGAACACCAACAATAAAGATAAAAATAAGAAAAAATTAAGTAATGAATAAATGTATAAAGTGACATGTGATAAGAAAAATGCACCTACAAAACATTCATTATAATAGTTATCAAACTTTAATCGATGATTTGTATACAACGATGGTAAAATGCATGCAACAAAATGATGTTCAAAGGAAACAAAATAAAAAAAAATGCAATAAAATACTTAAAACCATGCTGCAGCATCTTCTCTATTCAAGACACTGAATTAGGTGATTTAATCTTAGATACAGTTGGCATCCAATGCAAGGGTGTGAGATTCATCAAAATGTTACTTGATCCCCCACTAGAACCTCCCTCGGATCAATAATTAATTAATAAACTTCTTAATAGTATCCCTAAGTTGATCTCTAATCAAGACAACTATTCTCTCATGGCCCCTTTCACTATTGATGAGATAAAACATGTGGTCTTTTCCATTCTACAAGATAAAGCTCCAAGGCCTAGCAGATTTACTGCACTCTTCTATCAAACTTTTTTGGATGTTATTGCCAAGGATTTAGTTTCAATGGTGGATGAGTCTAGAAAAATTAAAGCTTTTTTGAAAAATTCAACACAAAAAGCATTGCTCTCATACCTAAAACTAAGTATTTTAGAACCTTTATAGATTTTTGCCAAGTCTCATTGTGTAATACTATCGATAAAATATTTTCAAAAGCTATATACTTGAGATTGCAATGTTTAGTTCCCAACATCATTTCTTTGGAGCAAGGAGGTTTCATTCTAGGTAGAAAAAACTATGGATGGAGCTTTTGTTGTGCATGAGGTTTTACACTCTATTAATTGTAGCGAAACTCCTCATTTTTTCATAAAGCTTGACATGATGAAGGCTTACAATAGAGTGAATTGGGACTTTTTATTCGAGATTCTTCAAAAAATTAGCTTCTCAAATAATTGGTGTAAATGGATTAGGGCATTCATATTAGGTGCTTGGTTTCAATAATTATCAATGGAGCTTCAACTAGGTTTTTTCCCTCATCTCAAGGGGTTAGGCAGGGGGACCAATTCTCTTCAATTCTTTTTATTATCATGACTAAGGCTCTTAGTTGCACTATTTCAAAACAACATGAGAAAGTTCTGTGGAGAGGAGCCTAGGTTGTTGGCACGAATATTTCAATTACACATTCTTTATTTGTTGATGACACCTTACTTTTTGGTAAGGCTTCTATTGTTGAAGCTAGGCAAATTAAGAGGACTTTTGGAATTATATACTTCATCTTTTGGAGAAAAGGTAAATGTGGATATATCTAAAATATACTTGTTGAATCATATTGATGTTCACATATTGGGCTTCATAGTTGATCATTTAACTTCTTCATATTTGGGCATTCCATTTTTTGTTGGGGCAAACAAGCCATCTTTCTAGTCAGCTATCATTGATAGAATTAAGAATAGGGTTTCAATTTGGAAATCTAGGTGGTTGTCACTATCAGGCAAGATATTGTTGATAAAATTTGTCTTAGCTACAATCCCTAACTATTATCTTGCAATTCTTAAAGTGCATGCCATGGTTATTGATCATATTGAAAAAAATATTAGAGACTTTTTATGGAATGGTAATCTCTTAGAGGATAAAAAGATTCATCTTATTTCACTTCAAGACATGTATAAACCCAAGGTTTCGAGGGGTGTGGGCTTCCATGATCTGAAGAAAAGAAACAAGGATTTTGGAGGCAAATTAGTTTGGTAGATTTATTTGAAATCAAATAGCATATGGTGTTAGATCATGCAACAAAAATATTTAGATAATGGGGAGCCTACTCATGTATTCTCTATCCTTGACCCTCCCAAGGGTTCCACAATTTGGAACTTTATGATGTCTTCTCGTGATCTAATTTCAAAGTATATAACTTGGAAAGTGCATAATATTCTCAGGGTTCTATTTTGGAAGGATTCTTGGAATGGAAACCCTCATCTTGCACAAAAAAGTTCTCTTCAAGATGTTATGGATATTTTTATTTTTACTTGGGGGGATAGATTGATCCATTATGATTTCTATGTTGATATATTCTAAGGGAAAGTCATTTGGAAAGATCTTTCTAACCTTCCCTTAGATGAGTAGCAAAAGGTATGTTTGAAGTAGCTTCTTGTTGATTGTGAATTTTTTTTTCTAAAAGGAGGAGGATATCCTCATATGGGCTCCAGCAAAGAATGGCCAATACAACATCAAGGAAGGTTATGTAGCTTTGCAAAATATTGAGAATATGACACCCATGTCTAGAGATTTCTCCATGTTTTAGAACAATGGTGTGCTCCCCAAAGCTAGGTGTTTTTCTTGGTTAGCTCTTAGGCAGTGTATCCTTACAAGTGATAAATTGGCCATGCTCTGAATATCACAACCTTTCAATTGTGTTCTATGTAATGAAGATACTGAAACAACTAATCACCTCTTACAAAATTGCTGATTTGGCTCGCAGTGTTGGCAATTTTTTCTTTCAAAACTTAGCTACTTTATTCCACTCCCTAATACCTTATGGGCTCTCTTTCAATCTTGGCCTATTTTGTTTCCAGATTCCTTGTTTCATAGCATTAGGAATTTTGTACTTGTAGGTGTTATGTGTGCCTTGTGGTGGGAGCACAACCATCACATTTTTAGACACATATCTTCATCTTTGTGCCAAGTTCAAGGCCTTCTAGAGATAAATATTGTGGAGACAATTAATGCAAATTTGATTAATAGCAAATGTAATCATGATTTCTCTCCTTAGGATGGGAAAATGATGAGATCTTGCAAAGGGTTAGATATCCCTATGAATATGATCCCTAATCAAAATGGCCAATAGTTAGTTGATAGAGAAACTATCAAATGGATTCAACTTGAACATGGCTTTTGTAAAGTTAACTTTGATGAATCCTCACATTGCAACCTAGGTCATTCTAGGATCAAGGTTTACATTAAGGATCATGTTGGGAATTTTTTGGATATCAAAACTTGTCCATTTCCTCAAGGTACAAACAATGTTGCTAAGGTGCAAACATTGGTCGAAGGAGTTACTTTGGCAAAAATGGGTGGTTTTACAAAAGTGCATATTGAGGGTGATTCACTAATTATTATTAATGCCTGCATCTCCAAAAAGTTTCTAAATTGGAGGATTGCTTACATTATGGATCGTATTTGGCAGCTTATTGACTCCTTTAAATTGATCAAAGGGTGGGGGTATGCTCTTAACTTGAGAGAATAATAGAATTTAACCAAGTTACTCATAGCTATAAGTAAGTTAGGAAGTTTTAAGATCTAAAAATAACACTACTCCTACTCCTAAATGCACATTAAACCTATTGAGATGTAGCAAAGGGAGAGACAGGAGATGGATATGAAAGTTAAAATGGAATTCACTTTAGCTAACAATTCTTCACTAAAATGGAATCTAGTAATACATTGTTAGCTTCACATACATCTGTCTTACTATCCCCAGACAAACTAATCTAATATGTAGAGTTCGATCGACTAGAGTAGATAGTGAAAGAAACATCAAAATGTATTCTCTCCATTATTCATCACAGCATTATTGTCTCCATAATTCATCACAGCATTTTTTCATTTTCTTTCTCTTTCAATTATAGGTATACTATAGGAAATTGGAGCTACATTAACATCAACAATGGAGAAGAAAGGAGAAAATGGAAAGGACATTTGAAAGCAGTTTTTGATTATTTTTAATCTCTTTGTTTTCAATGGTTTTCATTATAGACTAGGATAGTTAGCATATATGTTATTTGAGTTTTTGGTTTCTCATAGTATGCTATCTCACCTATTTTCTATTCCTACACTACTAAATTGTCTGAAGTCATGAATTTAGTCCCAAATCATTAGTCATCCTATTCATCACTCCAACATGGAAATAACTTTGAATTAACACATTGTGGTGATGGAAGCTCCTTAATTATTACAAATTTTTCATTAGCACTAAAACATGTATTGGCTTCAATCCTCTTTTACTAGAATCACATTTTAATCTTTGTGAATCTTTTGCATCCTAGTTTTTGCATTGGAGCCATACCACATGGCTATATAGTAAGATATTTGCCACACATTGGTTATATTTTTTATTCTTAATTATTTCTCTTACCCTTTGCAAAATGGTAATATGTTTAACTACATTATATAAATCCTATTATTTTTCATGCTTAATAAACCCTATCAACTAAGGGAAGTCATCTCATGTCGTGTATCCATTCAATGTGTCTATTTCATTACCATCTATACCCATATTATCATGAAATTCTACAAACCTATTACTTTCTCTATATGTAAGATATAAGATGAAGGATTCAAATAAGCCAAGTACCTTCCAATCTTGTTGCATGATATACTTTCTATTTCACTTAATAGATTTTATCTATTTATATGCATCAATGATTACTAATGAATAATCCTCAAGAAGAAGATTTTTAATTTGTGGATTCTTTAATTTGTAAATTGAATTTTATTACGTAGTTTTCCTATATTTATAAAGCTTTGAAATATAATAATATATTAATAAAAATCAAATTAAATACCATTTGGTTACATGTGTCTTCATTTCATTTACTTTTGTAGTTTTAATTTTTGTTTATGGATCAATATGAGTTTATGATGAGAAAGAGTTTGAATACATCACAAGTCTACCATCAAGAATAATTTCATCAATCTAAAAATAATATTACTAAAATAAATTTTGTATTAAATCTTATTTAGAAGAGAATAGTTTTTTAAAAAAGTAAGAGTGAGGGATTACCTCTAACTATTTCGGCTAAGTTTAAAATTTTATATGAATTTATGTTAAAATAATAATTTTCTAAATTTTTCCTATATGTTCATGGTATTGCTAAATTAAATAATATTCTTCTTTTTTTCTAATTTTTACTAAATATAATTCATGTACATGATTCTTCATTTCATTTACTTTTGTAGTTCTAAATATTTTTACACATTGATACTTTTGTCACATTATTATGAGAAATGATTTTAACATACTAAAAATCTATTATAAAGAGTGATTCCATGAATCTCATCAAGCTTTACAAATCAAAAAAATAAACAGAATGATAATATAATATATATTTTTTTTAAAAACACAATGAAAATAACCAATGTATTAAAATAAACACTATTATTCTAAGAAGGATAATACTATAAAATAGTAAAAAAATTTCACCATATTTGACACATTTATTTATGTAGAAAATGACCAATAAAATATGAAAATAGAATTCTAACTTCTAAAATAAAAAAGGCAATGAATTTTATGACCCAAAACTATATTTCATAAAAAATAATTTGAGACTCCTCTTTCTATTATATTTCTAGAACAATGCAATAAGTATGAATCTCATGTTATTTTTAATTTCAAGATATATATAATTATTATCATTCTATGATAGCCATCCCATTATATCACATATAATTCTTTTGTAGCTGAAGATAATAGGGGGCTTCACTTCTTTGTGTCCCTAAATAGAAGAGGGGGCTTGATAGTGTGATTGTCCTTCCAAGGAGAGAGGGTCAGGGGGTGGGGTTAGGATTTGAGTATTATTTGTCAATCACTTGAGAGGTGTTCGACACAGAGAGAGGAGATGTATACTTTTAGAGGAAATGTATCTCGTGCAAACATATAGAGTGATGATTATTTCTAGAACTATACAGGAGGCATTACTCACACTTCGAGGAGATGTTTACTTTTGGAGGAAATACATCTTATGTAGACCACTAGAGGAGGCATTAGAAATACTAGTAGAAGATGTCAACTTAAAAACAAAATGTGTCTCATTGTGCACGGGAGGTAGGAACACTCAAAATGTGAAGATTTTTTCTGGTGGAGATCCATTAAATTAGTCAAATAAATTAGATATACAACTAATTGGATGTTACATTCTTGTAAAGAGGTTTTCTTAGATTTTTTTAAAGGAAAACAATGGCTTCATATAGAAAACACCAATCAACATATGGTCTTCCTATTATATCAAATCTAAGTTTTTTTTTAACTTTAAAAGATAAGATCGTGGTTTTCATCAAATTATTAATAATGGAAACCACAAAAAGTGAAAAGAAATGAGCTTATAATGCTAAAGCTATATTTATATGTATTAATAAATTGCATATATTTCTTCATATTAATCTACTACACTCACTAATTTTCTAACAAGAACTATCAATTTTTTTAACTAAAATACTTATGTTGTACAAGTCAAATGCATTGTAATGAACATCTACCCTATAAGATGAAGAAATAAATATAATATATTTATGGCTTCAATTTTATATTTCTCTCAATTAAATATCAATCGATTTTTTTTAAACATACTTATAATTTCATTTGAAAAGATATCCTTGAACCTAAATATATATACTAAATTAGTAAAATATTTACACATAATAGACACATAAATTTCACCATCTTCAATAATAATCATTTAAAAATTATATAACAAAATTGTATTTCTGTTATTATACAATTTTTATTTATTCTACTTATTATTGGTTGAGTAATCTACAATACTCAAAATTCAAAAATGAAATCAAACTAATTTTTATGTAGCCACTACACTAATCTAAGGTAAACTGCACTAAGAGATTTTAAAATTAAAAAAAGAGTCAAACATATTTTTTCTTTAATTTCCAAAACTAACTTTCTCATTTCTTTTGTTAATTTTAATAGCTAAATATGCATATCAAGAACAAATGTTAAACATTTCAAACAAATTCATGGTATTTAAAAAAAATAAAAATATATGATTTTTTTTTATGAATTTATAACTAGTATATTAATTTATAGAAAAGAACTATTCATCAAAAAAATATGATAAGAATACATTTTGTAGGAAGATAGCCCTCTCCCTAAACTTAACCCATATGCACCCTTTCTCATAGTATACTAGTATACTGTTGTTCCATGTATATTTTCAAAATCTTATTTAGATTCCTCTTGTACGTTCATTTCCCTCCATTCCTTTACAACTTTCAGGAGGCCCGGGTATAGTCTCTTATATATTCCACTAAATCTACTTATAGTTAAGCTAGAAAATACTCTCTAGAATTAAATAGATTTTGTGCATTTTTCAAATTTCACATTCGATTAAGCTGAAGATATGGTCAAAGATAAGGAAATTTTTCTATAAGAAAATTTCGCACGCACTTCACTTTTTCTCCTGATGCATCTGCGACCATGATATTCCAAAATCATGCGTGCAACATAAGCTTTGTGGAACGTCAATTCTAGTTGTTTGTCAAAACTTGAATGAACAGTTAGAATTTTCTTACAACTCCCAGTGCTTATCCTTCAGCAAGAATAAAGTGTAGTCTTTGGTCCATACATTGGATTCATCTTTACCAATAGGAAGACAGGAATTGTGTATCTTTAAATTGTGGATAACGTGTTATCCATTCAGAATATTTTTCGAATGCGTCCGGATTCTTTTATCTTCGTTCCACAAAATTCCTATAAATAGGCCACAAAATTCCTATTGATACATGCAATTTAAATGTATTCCTAATGATGTTAGTTATATATCTAGTGTCTATGCTTTTAAATGTTCAAATTTGAATCTCCCAATGGTGAGCCTACCAAAATAAGAGAGTTGTTTTCTACTCCCCTCAAAGGCTTCCGAAATCTCTGAAAAGCATTGAAAACAAGCTTTGCTTGTCTTATGATTTTGGAAAACCCTGGGGGGGAGGAGAAAGTTTCTTTCTCTGATATATCTCCACTTTGTCAATTGGTATTCTCTACTCTTTAAAATGGTTTATGATGCAAGTAAGTATGATTGCCCTTAATTTTCATTTCTCCATTTTGAGTTTTTATAGAAAGATTAATTTTTAGTGACTTTTTATCACATGAATTGACTGTAGAGCCATTTAATGGAAGCAAACAGGAGGAAGAATTACATGTTGCTGAACACAGTTTGTTGGTCTTCAATTTTTTAATTGTTTTCAACCTAGATGATTTTATTTCTATTCCCTCTCAAAACATGTTAAATAGAAGTTATATTGGAGAATTTTAGATCATCTAAGCCTTCTCATTTAGGTGTGGCATTATTGTTCGCTTGAAGAAGTCAGTTTTAATTTTTGCTATCAATTTTCTGTAGTGTAGATTCGTTCTCTTTTTCCAATCTATTATTCAGAATTTTGTTAGTTGCACATGTAAAGAATTTGGAGAAGTGGATAATATTGGTATGTAGGATTTTCTAGATATTCAAGAAATCAATTTAGAGGTAACCAATTCTTAAGTATTACATACTAAGAAGAAAATTAAGATTCTATTCCAGCATTGTGGGATGCAATAGTTAGGAAGAAATGAAAGTCCATGTTAGCCTTTCTTATATGGTTAGTTGTGATGGAAACAAAATTGTGTGTTGAATTCTATTATCTTGGCTAGATTATTGGATAAAAAGGATGTACAATCATATTTGTAGCAGTTGACTTTTTGAAGTTGAGAAAATTGTGTATGGTTTCTAAATTTGAAGATAAGATTACTAATACATATCAGGCTTAACTGGAACAATTGACTAATAGTGGCTAGGAGTGGACCCAGTCACTCTTAACCAATAGCTTGGGGCCATTATTATGCTTTGGTCTAATACTATCAGTTAAGAGTGGTTGAATCCACTCTTAGCCACTATTAGTCAATGGTTCGAGTGTACTGCAGCTTGACTAACACCTAGAACTATTACATAAACTGTTATTAATATTTTAAAATACAGCCAATAAAATTCTATCAACAATGCATTCAGCTGCAACGGAATACTAATAAAAACCAATCCAGTGGAAGCAGCAGTTGTGCATTTATAATAACCGATAACCTAAAGATAATAGACAATTCAAACATTACAACCTTCACCTTGTTGAAAAAGTGCAATGCTAATGAAGTGGTCGACATTCACAAGCATAATGCAATTGTTGATCGGATTGGAACAAGGTCAGTGGATTTAATTTTATTTTCATGTTTTTGAAGTAAAGTTATCACTGAATTTGATTCAGGATTCAATTTGTTAGAGTGGAATATTCCATTTAATGAGATCTTTCTACTAATACTAAAGTTTTATTGGCACTCAAGATTCTAGAAGCAGCTATAGTTTCTACAATTGTTTTGAATGATTTTTTTGGACCTGAGATTTATAAGTAAAATGAAGTAAACCATTTGCTAAATGGACTTATGACTATATGCAGGATCAAAGCAGTAAGTTCTTGCTTGTTAATGAGTGATTGGTGAATTTAGATGGTATCTAATTGATGAAGCTTTGAAATATTTTGATAAGTATAGCATCTTAATTATATTTTTCTTTTAACACTATCTTAGAATATTTAATTATAACTACAAATGATAGCATGGCTTTAGAAGACAATTCCCATATATAGGACCAATAGTGTTTATTATTTTAAAAATAGTGACAAATACAAACAAATTGGCATTCTACAAATAAATTGACAGTGAACAAAAAGGTTTCAAAAAACACTGATGTGGTGATATTCACTACCAAAGAACAAAAATATGCTCAAGCTTATAAAATGAAGTTTTTTAAATTATGTGAAGTGTACAGTAAGAAGTGGTAAGTAGCATTCCAATAACAACAAATGTAGGAAACTTTCCCACTCTCCCCTCAATTTGAATTTTGAACTGCCATGGCACTGGAGGGCCCAGGCATGCTTGATGTCTTAGTGTGCTGAGATCTACACATGGTGTTGGATCTCCATGGAGAAGATTCCCCCACGTTGTCAGTAGCGTTGGGTCAAGCAATCACCTCTGAACACCCCTTGTCAGTTTCTAGAGTTGACTCTACTTATATTGATGTTGGACCCACGAAGTCTCTCCCTCCTCCAAAAGGTGGGTGGAAGAATGTCCCCATGGGGGAATGGGTGGGAAGCACCAAGCTTGAGGCTCCCAAGGTCACCCATAGAGTTACATGACTAAAAATCACTTTCCTAGATTATGTTTATGACAATGCTATAGCCTCCCTCAAACATTATATTGTGGGTCAGTTTATATCCTTCAGGCCTTTGATTGAGATGACAAGGAAATGGGTCATTTAGAAATGGAAGGGGAAGGGAAGCATTAGCATTTCAGCAATGTCCAGCGGCCTCTCCTGCTTCCCTTCAACTTCTATAGATGACCCGGTAGTTGTCTTGTCTAAGATCTAGTACTATTGTAAACACTACCTGGGCCTAGTGAAATAGCACCCTTACTTTGATGTCATTCATAAGCTTTAGAGCCTGGCCTTGGTTTTGGTCTACCTGCCTAGACCACCATTGGAGTTTTGGGTTGAAAAGATCCTAAGATACATTGGAAACACTTTTGAAGATTTTGGCACTATTGACCAGGTAACTCTGTTTAAATCTACACTTGTTTTTGCTAGATTTTGCGTGAACATCACTATTAATCATACTCTCCCAACTATGGTCACGTTGTCCATGAAATGGGGGCAAAGGGTCTAGCCAATAGAATATGAGAATGTAGGATTATATTGCCAAAATTGTTGTTGCTTTGGTCATGTGTTATTGGCTTGCTCTTCCACTTCTATGAAGGACAAATAGAAGTCGGACTTGCCAGGTATTGTTGAGGACTCTATCTTGGTTGGGGAACCTTTGTCCTCTCCTAAGAGAGTATAAATTGAAATTATGGAAGACTGTCCTAAAGGTAAGAAAGTAGAGGACAAGAGGGAAGCTAAGGTGGAAGATACTGTTAAGATGCCTGAGGTGATGACTATGGAAGCCAAGCAAGAAGTAGACATGGAGGAATACCCATTTAGGAGAGAAATAAATGACCTTTTCAAATCCCCAGTAGTGGGAGAAGTTAAAGCTAACTAGGCACTGGAGAAGGGTGAAATAGGTTCCCTAAAGGAAGTCACCCTAGGAGTGATACCTTTAGGTAATGATCATTCAGGGGCCAACTGATTTCAATAGTGAAACTGTTGGTGTCCCCAAGCTCAACTGCTATGAGATAAACCACAGTGTTGGTAACACCTATAAAGAACCCAATACCAGATATGGTGGTAGGGGGGAGTTCTAAAATAGAGAAACCTAATAAGTTGGGTCAATGGGGGATGTTTATCTCGAAGAGAGTAAAATTGGTATCTCTAGAGGAGGTTGCGGCCAAGGCCATGATAAGTTTTAATAAGAAATATGGATTAATTATCATTAAAATAATATTATTATTATCTATTTTATAATATAAATATTATTTATAATAAATAAGATAAATATTACTAATCTTTTAGATATATTTAATATATATAATAAAGTTAATTATAATATATTTTATATAATATTAGGCATATATATATTGAAATAATAATAACATAATATATAACTATTTTACTATACAATAATAAAATAGTAATTGATATTTTATATATATATATATATATATATTCAGCATATAATTTATCAGTTATTACATACTCTTTAATATTTCAAAATTGAACTGTATGTGATAAATTAATAATATTATATAAAATAATAACCTTATATTATTTTATATAATACATGAAAAGACATATATTTTCTCTTGATATTTTATATAAGAGAAGTATTAACATGAGAAAAGGGACATGAAAGGGATTTTATGAAGTCGATAATATAAATTTAAGGAATATGAGGAATGTCCCAATAAAGATCATTACAAGTGGTATCAGAGCCACCATCCAGCCTATAAAGAAAAATTTCAAAATACCTAAAAAGAGAGAAATGTCAACGTGTTTAGATACTTCAATAGAAATAGGCTTAGCGGGATAATAAAAAGAAATCATCCCAATACACAAAAACCCTGACAGGTATAATAGATGATGAAGTCTGAAAATAATTTTTGAAAAGTACATTGCAAACTAATCTTGTACAAACCACCACGTATCAAAAGATGACATTCGTTGAGGGATTTTGATTAAAATAAAATAAAATTGAATGCTCCAAATCATTATACTGTAAAGAACACTCACAAGGTTGTGAAATTTAGTGGAACGTCCGCCATACATATGCTGAAAAGTTTGAAAACCATACAAAGAAGTAAAAAAATTTCATCGCATGTTCAAGCTAATAACATTGACCCATGATTTGCAGCTCTCCAATATATAATGCATCAACAAATGAAATAATCATTTCTAGCATGAGATTATTTGGATTAATTATTATTATTGTCTATGAAATACTTTTAATGAACCAGTAAGACTTAGTCAAATGCACATAACACATACTAGACAATAGAACCGGCTCATTTAAGCATTGCCTCTGAAGTATTTGAAGGCAATATTTTATGGTATACATACAATTTAGGAATATCACTCTTGCTGTCGCGAATAGGAAGTCATTTTACAGTGAAGACACAACCTAAAGATTTGGAGATTGTCACCATAGAAACTACAACATTGATAATTATAAAGATCTTAGGGATGTGCAGAATTCATATACTCATTGTACGGGAAAGAACATTGCAGGCATGGGACTCCTGAAAACGAAATATTTAAGCATATCGTCATTATTACTAGACAATACAATGACACCTAATTCGAGCTGTAAATATGTGCCTGTGCATAGTTCCTAATTTGGTGCAGTATCATTACTACTCTAAGACAAAATTAAGAATTACGGGGCCTATTTATACAGTTTTGCTGCAGTATCATTACTATTCTACTTCTAAGAATGATGAATTATTATTCATCAAATGGAGTTCAAAGCAAATTGCTAAAAATTGAATCACATACAACATCCAGAATACTCATCCATTGGCCTAGACCGAGAGAAATATAAGGTGGGCAATGAAGATTGAGGGTGAGATGTATATTCCAACAATCCAATACAATGTAAATGGAGCTCAAATATATATATATATATATATATATATATATATATATATATATATATATATATATATATCAAAAGAAGAAGAAGAAAAGAGATTTCAACATGCAAATAATATTCAATTTCAATTCATAAGCTTACTCATGCATATTCCAATAAAAACTCGTCACTTTCTAACTAAAACTGCTCATTTAGTAGATTGAATTCTTCAAAATTATTAATGGATTTTGAAGCTCCTTGCTCCTAGGTTTCCAGAACATTTTGAATTTCTTAATTTCGTTGAGAAACGAGAAAGTTATTGATGTTTTACCGCAGCTGACTTTTTTTTGGGCATCAACATTTGCAGTCTTCAACAAATATTTACTTTGGAGCCATTATATGATGACTCATCCAACAATGATGACCCAAGATAATACAACAAATTAGGGGGGGGGGGAGACAAATGCCAACAGCTATTAATGATAAATATCACTTTATTTTACTTTTAATTTATTTCTATATCATTGATAAACTTCATCTGGTTGATGGTTTATTTCCATAGTTGTCGTGTAACTCCATATCCTTAACAATTCATGGTTTGTGAATTTGGTTATTTTGTCTTCAAATGTAAATCAACGGACAAAGGAGTGCTTTGGGGAATTATTGTTGCTGCGTCCATCCTCTTTCTACTATATTTACAAGATATGTTGGGAACAATGTGTTTGAGGAAATGATTGGTGTAGTCTGAGGGTCATATATATTGCTTTGACCAAAGGCATCCGGGATCCTCATAAGAATATGAGATGCTAAAGCCTGCACGAGTGCACCCAAAGCCTTCAAGAGAGTAATTCTAGTTAGCACCGTGTGATAAGAAGCTAACGCCATATTAGAGTACAGTCGAAAGATTTTGTACTTTGTATAAACCAATTGTGTATACCATAGTCGGTAGCCATATGAATGCCATATAAAAATACTTAATGAGGGAGGAGAGTTTGCAAAAGGTACATTGAAGGACAGCATATAATGTATTATTAGTCTCAACTCTCTCTTCATTTACATATAGAAATAGATATTATGAAAATAAAAAAATTAAAATACATGTAAGGATAATTTTATGTAATATTAACTATTATAGATGTTTAATATTTGAATGAGGTTATGTCTATATTTCAGAAAAATTAATATTATTTTTTAAAGGGAAATAACGAATTACAAGTATTATTCAAATTTTAATAGTATTCAAATTTTATTATTCAAATATTATTTATAAAATTATAAGAATACAATTGTATTCAAATATATAAATAAGATTAGTGTTGAGAGTCAAATTATATTTTATTATACTCTACCATCCATTTCAAGATTTGATACATGGGAATATTGATAATATTCAGAATTACTAATGACAACCCTTGTAAGTTGGTTAAAATATGTTTCTAAGTGTACCTATTGGATAGGGAGTGTGCACAGGGGGAGGAGTAAATCGGTCATGTTGGGGAAAAATGAATCCCAATATGGACTAAGGTCTAAGGGAGCCCCAAGCTGAGTGTGTCCAAACTCAGAGCCGCAGTAAATCTTTCATCCATGTCAAAATTAAGTATGTTCCTAGATGGATAGGGAGTGTGCACAGGGGGAGGAGTAAATCGGTCATGTTGGGGCAAAATGAATCCCAATATGGACTAAGGTCTAAGGGAGCCCCAAGCTGAGTGTGTCCAAACTCAGAGCCGCAGTAAATCTTCCATCCATGTCAAAATTAAGTATGTTCCTAGTTGGATAGGGAGTGTGCACAGGGTGAGGAGTAAATTGGTCGCATTGGGGCAAAATGAATCCCACTATGGACTAAGGTCTGAGGGAGCCCCAAGCTGAGTGTGTCCAAACTCAGAGCGACAGTAAATCTTCCATCCATGTCAAAATTAAGTATGTTCCTAGTGGGTAGGGAATGTGCACAGGGGGAGGAGTAAACCGGTCGCATTGGGCTGCGATAATCCCAATATGGATTAAAAATCTAAGGGGGCCTCAAGCTGAGCATGTCCAAACTCAGAGCTGCAGTAAACCTTCCATCCACTATGGAATGATACATCCTATTATAGTACTAGCTACAAAAAATATGCATTTCCAATCTAACTTTTGATTTTGAGACAAGGGAAAGGAGCACGACATTCATGATCAAGGTGGTAAAACATTTCCTTACTTTTTCTTATTTCAATTTGTAAGCAAGGTTTTAACATGTATACTATGTGTCTACATTGTGTCTTCATGCATCGATATGTTTACTTCGTGTTTTCTTCATGTCTTCATGCATTTGTGTGTCTATCTCATGTTTGCATCGTGTCTTCATGCATTAATGGGTCTACTTTGTGTCTTCATTCATATGTTCTTGTACACACTAACATATCTACTTTGCAAGTACCTAACACATATGTAGGATAGAGAATGAATCCACACTATGAATTAATGAGGATCAAATCAATTGCTTGAGGACAACCAAATTCAAGAGGGGAGGACTATGATGTCCCCAATTTCATAGTAGGTTTTTAATAAGAAATAAGGATTAATTATCATTAAAATAATATTATTATCTTCTATTTTATAATATAAATATTATTTATAATAAATAAGATAAATATTACTAATCTTTTGGATATATTTAAATTATATATATAATAAGGTTAATTATAATATATTTTATATAATATTATGCATATACATATTGAAATAATAATAACATAATATATAACTATTTTACTATATAGTAATAGAATAGTAATTGATATTATATATATATTAAGCATATAATTTATGGGTTATTACATACTCTTTAATATGTCAAAATTGAAGTGTATTTGATAAACTAATAATATTATATAAAATAATAACCTAATATTATTTAATATAATACATGAAAAGACACATCTTTTCCCTTGATATTGTATATAAGAGAAGTATTAACACAAGAAAAGGGACATGAAAGGGATTTTATGAAGTCGATAATATAAATTTTAAGGAAAATGAGGAATGTCCCAATAAGGGTCATTACATCCTCCCCTCAAATGAGTGTTATAGGATAATGGGAGTACCCCAAGAGGGAAGCTAGGGTGGCAAGAAACTAGATGTGGGAGTGGCAACTATTATGGGCCGCCCAAACAATAGAACAACTAAGACTAAATAGGAAACAAGGGAAGTGGCTAGTGGAAGAAAATTTACAGTAGAGACAACAAAGGAAGGTAGAAAATGAAATTCCTCTTGTGGAATGTTAGGGGGATAAAAAGTGCCCAGAAACAGTATTCTCTTAGACAATATATTCTAGTGGAAAGGATTGGTTGTATCCTCATTTAAGAAACAAAGATGATAGACCAAAATTTTACTAAGGTGGTTGAGAAGCTCTAGCCTAGTGTGACTTTCTTCCATTCAAAAGTTGATGAGGCCTTGGGGAGCCTTGCAATCATGTGGAACGCTAGTGTCCTGATGGGTAAGGAAGACCTTAAAGAGAACTTGATGGTTTCTAAGTTTAGTAATTATGGAATGGTGTGGAATTTAGTAAACATTTACACCCAAAATACTAGGGCTAGAAGAGGTGAACTATGGGACAAGATTGGGAGAGAGATGGGAGTTCCGAACAACAAAAGTCTCATGTGTATGGGAGACTTTAACACCCTCTTATACCCCTTGGAAAAGCTTGAGGGGATCACCAAATTCTTGGAAATTATGTAGGACCTATTCGAGTTCATAAAGAGTAATGACGTCTTGGATGTGGGCCTATAGAGAAATCCCTTTACTTGGTCAAACAACAAGAAGGACTAGGACATTATTTAAGTTAGGCTAGACTGGATCCTTGTCTCAAGAGACTGGCTCTACATCATCCCCTCCTCCCTTGTGAATCTCTTAAGGACTATTTTAGACAACTCCCTGATCTTGTTCAACTGGGTGAATGATCTAGTGAGTGGACCTAAACCCTTTTGATATGAAATTATGTGGCAATCCAAAACCCTTTGGATATAAAATTATGTGGCAATCTCACCTAGACTTCAATAATAAAGTGGAAGAATGATGGAATATAAGAGTGCATGGGATAGATATGTTCTATGTGATGCAGAAATTGGATAATGTAAGAAAGAATGCTAGGGAATGGGCTAAAAGATCCTTTGGGGATGTTTTTAAAATAAAGTGGGATATTGAAGAGGATCTCAAAAGGCTACAAACCACCATGGGAGTATGGGATGACATTGAAGAAACCATGCTGGAGGAAGATATCTATAGGAAGAAGTGGAAGGAAACTAATCTCAAGGAGGAGATTTTGTGGAAGCAAAGGTCCCACATTGCTTGGCTAACTAAAGGTGATAGAAACACCTCTTTCTTCCATAGATCTACTTCAAAACATAAAAAAATGCAACACTATCACCTCCCTAGAGGAGAATGGTAGAAGGAATTTGTCAGAGTAGGATGAAATGGGTAGGCATGATATGGACTTCTTCATGAATGCTTATAAAAAAGAGGATAGAAGGTGCAACAAAATAATAAGGAGAAGTATGCTCAATAATATGCCAACACTGCTATGATGGAGGGAAATGATAAGTTAAAGGAGAAAGTATCAGAAGAATAAGTGAAGAATGCATTTTTCTCTATGAATGCTTTCTAGGCCCCAAGCCCAAATTGATTGATGCCAACCTTCTTTCATCATTTTTGGGAAGTGATAAAATATAAGCTAATTTGGGCCACTAGAGACATAATTAGAACTAGGAAATTGCTAAAAAGGTTCAATAAAACCTTTTTAGTTCTGATGCCTAAAATTCAATCCCCCAAAACTTTAAGTGATTTTAGGCCGATCAACCTATGCAATACCATTTATAAAGTACTTTCCAAGGTGCTGGTCAATAGGATTAAACCCTTCCTAGATATGGTTATAGGGATCTCTCTGAAGGGGTTCATCCTAGGTCAACAAATTCTAGATGTCATGATTCCTACCAATGAGATCATCCACTCCATTTAGAAAATTAGAATTCTAAGTATGGCTCTAAAACTTGATATATCTAATACTTATCATAGAGTCAACTAGACATTACTTTATGAGGTTTTGGAATAAGTCAAGTTTAGGAGGGATATTGTAAACCTAATAAAAACTATGGTGGGAACCACTCAGTTTGAGTTACTACTCAATGGGATACCCTAGACAAAATATGAGGTGGGTAGAGGTTTAAGAAAGGGGCACCCTCTTTCCCCTTACCTCTTTATCATGGTGGCTCATGTGTTAGGGAGAGCAGTCTACAAATGTATTATGTCAAGTGACTTCAAAGTTATTCAACCAACTACCACACTAACGCTTGAGGTTATCCAACAATTTTTGGATGATACATTCCTCTTCAATGAGTCCTCAATATAGGAAGCTAAATATTAGAGGAACCTGCTCTCCAATTTCGAGAATTGCACAGGTTAGCAAACTAATCTAGCTAAAAGCAATATATACTCATTTAACATCCCTGAGGTTTTGCAAGTTAAGGTAAAAAATATCCTTTGTTTTCAATTGGAGAACCTCCTAAGCACATACATCGGGCTCCCTCTAACAACAAAGGAGGTCTCAACAAACTATTGGAACATTGTCCTAGAGTGAATGGAAAAGAAGTTTTTTGGGTGGAAGGTCAAGTTAGCAATGCGAGAAAACTACAACTCCTAGCTGTGGTGATCCAAGGAATTCCCATATACTTTCTATTAATTTTCAAGATCAGTCAGGACATTGTGGACAAACTAGTAAGAGGGCAAAGGAACTTCCTTTGGTCTAGCATAGAGGGGAAGAATAAATGGAGTCTTGTGAATTGGGAGACTATGTGCAAACCAAAGGATAAAGACGGTGTAGGTATAAGAAGAATTGTTGATATGAATAAAGCTCTACTCACAAAAGTGGGGTGGAGACAGGTGAAAAATGAGACTGGATGGGGAAAAATCATGAAGGTTAAGTACCTTGCCAACACTCACTTTAGATATAACCTTGTCAATAATGAGATACCTAGTGGGTCTAAGATCTAGAATAACATCCTCAAAAATAGGGCCCTTCTAAGAAAAGGTGTGAGATGGCTAGTTGGGAATGGGAAAAGAATCAAATTTTGGGAGGACAACTAGATAAGGGGAAAACCTCTCAGTTACAAAAAATTTAGTGGCCTCCAGGAACCTCTAAAAAGAATGATGGGAATGAAGGTGGTGGACTATATTAATGATCATGGGAAATGGAAAAACTTATCCACTTTAGATATACCAAAAGTGAGGACTCCCTACTCAAAGAGCTAGGGAATCTAATCAACTGCCATGTACTTCCTATGTGTGCTCAAAATGATGAGGTGGTGTGGGATAGGTGAATGAATGGTCTATTCTCAATCAAGTCTTCCTACCAGCTCATCTTTGAAAATGATCAAACTATGATAAGCTGGAGAAAGATTTGGATTAGTTAGTTAGAGCCAGAAGAAAACTTCTTTTGGTGGACAGTGATGCATTGTAAAATCCTCACAACTAATAACCTTCAAAGGCAAGGCTTACCAATCACCAATAGATGTTATCTATGAAAGAAGGCTAAGGAATGCATAACCAACCTCTTTCTAGAATGCTCCTATACCCTTAAGGTTTGGTCCTACATCTAGAAATAATTCTTGATTCATTGGGTCATGAATAGAGGAATGGAGCAATTCATGGACAACTGGAGTTTCCCATTCTACCATCCCCACCTTAGAATTCTTTAGATTCTCCTCCCCCCACATGTCTATTGGGGCATTTGGAAGGAGAGAAACAACCAGGTCTTTTGTGAGGAGGAAAGGGGTGAAAAGATTGTGGGAGAGATTCTAGAAAAGCTCATTTTTGAGAATGTTATGGTAGAAAAAGTCGAAGTGCCACAGGAACCCCTAAGTAGGAAGGAGGAAGATATTGCTTAGAGATGGAATATTCTTCCTAATTTCTATAATTTTGACAAATCGAAGGTGGCTTCTAGAAGAAATACATGTTGGATTCCCCCCATTGGCCCCATTATCAAACTAAATTTTGATGGGGTAGCATATAAGAGGCTTGAGGTAGTAGGTGGTATGTTGTGGGACAAAAAATGTGATGTGCTAGTTGCCTACTTGGGAAATTTGGGTCATGGAACCAAAAATGTGGCGAAAGTGACCACCTTACTATGGGGGCTAAAAATTGCGATGGAAATGAAGCTCAAAACAATTACCATTGATGGGGACTCTAAACTCGTCATAGATTTAGTTTAGGGTGAGGCTCAACCTAGTTGGACACTAAGGCACATCTTGGTAGACATATGGCATTATCTTACAAAATTGGATCATTATGATTTACAATACACTTGTAGAGAAGGCAATTCAGTGGTAGATGCCTTTCTTGGGTTTGGTTTTTATTTTGTGAGCATTAAAATTTAGAGAAGTGTGGAAAGGCTACCTAAGAATGTACATTCCCTCATTTACATGGAAAACGCCCCACTAAATTAGGTTATATGACCCTTCAACTTTGGAAAATGGACTTTTTTGGCGGGCTCTCTATTATTATGATAGCTAAGGTCCCCATAATGTTGAAAAGATATCTCACAAAGGGGAATTATATTGACTACATCATGAAAAGGCATGGAAAAGGTGAATTAATAAACAATACAGGCTTTAAAATTAATGCCATTATTGTGTTGGTGTTATTTCATGATTAAGGGAAAAGTTCACATTAATACTAGGGCCAAATCATTATGGTATTATGCGTGGAATCCTCACACTCCCTGTAATGATAACTCTAACTAGCCTATACATTGTATTCATAGGCTCATGAATAACAAAAAATGAAAGCTTTTATCCATCAGTTGTTCTATTTTTATGCCCACCTTCACAATTTTCTAGGTGCAAATGAGAATTACTAAGATTGTGGAAGGAGATTTGGTTGAAGAGAAAGCTTCCATAGGTGGGAACCTAAATAGATTGGAGCTCACAAATATGGAAGACTTCTCCAAAAGGAAAGCTACCTAGATTATGCTAACGGAAGGAGGGTTTGTCCCCTACATGTAGACCATGGTGGGGCACGATGAAAATTGTTCATAATAGTTCGTTGCTACCTGGAAGGATAGGTGGGTGACCATAAATGGAATTTCCTTTTAGGTGAATGAAGAATCTATTGCTATGGCAACTGGTTTGGAGATGAAGGATAGGAAATGGCAAAAAATCATGAAGGTGGAAAATGAGGTGAGCCTATCCAATTTCTTCAGAGAGAATGAGGCTCCTGACTAGTACCAGGGTGGTTCTAGGAGAGACAAAATTTTAGAGCCCTGGGATGATGTATGTTTGATGATAATGAAGAATATGACACTAGAAGGTAGACACGATGTGTATTACTTTTATCATTTCCCTCTTCTTAACCATTTTTATAATAGGGAATTTGTTAGTATTCCTTTCTTCCTATTGTATGCCCTTGAGGACACTGGTATTGATGCTAGAGAAAAGAAGAAAAAAGGGTCCAATTCAACCATTCTCCACCAAAGGCTCATGTTCCACCTCTTCCAATTTCTCCTGGCCCTCCGAATGAGATTTACATTCATAACATCCTCCCCTCTAGGGCCCCCCTACATTTGAAATTTACTAGTGGTAGCCAACGCCCTACTCCTTAGCCCTCTCCTAGCTAAACCCCTACAAAGGGAAGGGAAAATAGAATTTCAACCCTTGAGCCAAAACCCAACAAAAGAATTAAAAAGGACAAGAGGGTGGAGGTTTAAGTTGGTGACTTGGATGAGGAAATTTTTGGGATTATAAGAAGGTTAGGAAGAATTTATAAGACTCGAGGTTGATACAAACAAATGGCTAATTGCTCTCAAGAAGAGGAGGAAGATACAAAATTTGATGAGAGTGACAAGAATCTAGGGGATGGTATGGATAAGGGGAAAGAAGAGATGGGTAAAGATGTTGAGAAATAGGATGATACCCTTGATGGTACCTAGGAATTTAAGGTAGACAACACTACTAAGTACCCCTCCCTTGACCCCACACATGTCTCTACCAACATCACCCTACCTTTCTCTATCAACTAGGAGCACCCCAAAATAACCAATGCTTCCCCAAAAACCATTTCCTCTCTTGGTGATAAAGAGGGCTAGAAGAACCTGAAAGGCCAGGCTAACAATTTTGATGTGTAGGTTAAGTAGAACCCCTTGGTGAATTGTAGCAAGACCCTCAAGCTAGAAACCAAGGAAATGAACTTGTGACCTACAAAGAACACAAGGAACTAATGGACATGTGTATGGAAGTAGAAGAGGGATTCAACCTTTTCTCCAAGTTCACCCTCAAAGTGACACATGTGGTGGCTACCACTCTTCAGCTATTGGCCAATAACTTAGAGGAGGAGAACCTTGGAAAGGAGGACATGAAGCTTCTTTGTAGCTTCCTTATTGATAACTAGGCCAAGGTTCTCATGGTTGGGAAGGGAAAGAAAAAGGAGGATAGTTAATGTCTTTTTGGTTTTAGTTTTTTTTGGTACTCTTTTGGTATCTCTTGTTCTGTTCTTGATGGTTTTTTTTATGCTAAACATTGTTATGGGTTGTAGGTGGTATGATGCAATGACCACCTACATGGAGTTTGTTAATTTTTTAAAATCTACTGGTTTTAAAAGTAGTAATACTAGTAATTCTATATACTAGTATATTGTTTATTATGTTTTTGATATGAACCATTAGGTGGATTGTTTGGTTGTGTGGTTGTTGATAGCTAGTCCTGTGCTAGTTGTCAACAGGTTTTTTTCTAGTTTTTCCACCACCAATGTAAAGGGCCAACCCCCTAGTTTTTGGCTACTTCTTATAAAAAAGAACAAATGCAAGAAAAAATATAATGTTAGTGAAAACATAGTGATTTTTCAAGGATATTTCCATAAAAAAGAAAATGGTGAACAAACATTGATACAAGACAATGAAATGATAGGAAGATGAACTAATTACCATACTTGTTGTAGCAAAGACAATGAGATAGGTCAAATTCTATTAAAAGAATTATGTCACAATTATCTAGGAATGATGTTAGAGAAGGAAAAGAAAGACACCTAACAAGAACACACAGCAAAAGTGCCATAATTTTACTCACAATTTTAATATGAATTTTGAGTTTGATCAAACTTAAGCTTCGCTTATGTTTTTTCACTCTTTCAAATAAAGAAATTTCATATTTATTATAGCATGAAGATCATTCTCTTTAAGTGTGTTATATTTTTTAACTTTTAAATGACTAAAGATAAATTATAGACAATTTTAATATCAATTATTTTCTAAGGATGAAAGTTAATGCAAATTGTTAGAGTTATACATTACCTAGAGAAAGATGAAATTTTCATTTTGCCAATAATTTTTGGTTTTGTAGATTTATCCACGATAAATAATTGTACTTGACGTATGATTGTTTTTTGAACAGATTAGAGTTTTGATAGACATGAGTATATTTAACAATAAAATTACTTTTAAACAACACTTTATCCATCAATCTATTTACAAGAATTAATAATGTTAGTTCTATTCAACATCTCTAGCCACATCCTTTGAGGCCAGTTATAGTTAGCCTAGAAGCTATAGATTCAACCATGAATATCCTATCATCTATGGTAGGAATTTAGGTATCCTACACCTCTTGTTAATATTTCTTAGAAATGGAATATGTTGAGTAATAATCTAGCTAAGTGAACTTTTGAAAATTCTAATATGCAAAATGTCATTTATCAGAGGTTCCATATTCATAAATAAAATCATATTGTTTCTTGATTAAATTTAAAATTTGACATTATGATTCTTGTAGGTATTTTGATTTATGTTTTCTCCATATATTAAGTGTGAAAGGTCAAAAATTGTTACAAGTCAAACAAAAAGCTATCAATGAAAAAGTAAAGACTTTTTAGCAAGCCCATCTACTACCACAACAAAGAATTTAAAAATAGATCTAATGCTTAGACTCTTACCTCCCACAACCTCCTTTTTCCTAGTGCTCTCTTGTTTATGTTATAAGCTCCCCATGGGGCCTTCTTTAGATGACAATGGTGACATTTCATGTCTCTCCCTCCTTAACTCTATCTAGGTGGGGTTGAAGCTCATTTCTTATATGCAGGTGTCTACCTAGCCTCTTAGTTTTTTTTATGCTACTTGTCCCTAGTCTTTCTAAGTCCCAAAACCTTGTGGTTACTTTTGACCGTGCCCTTGGTGTATCCCCCTCTCATGTCCCTACCTCCTTAATAGTATTGCAATGACCCCATAACTCTTTTGTGGAGGGAGTGGCCCCTATTTTATTTTCTAAAAATGTGAATGATGTTTCTTCTCCTCTAGATGCTAATTCATTGAATCCTAGGTATGTTGGATCCTATAGAATTAGTGAAACTATGGTGCATGTCCCTAATGAAGTTATAGAAAACACACAAAAATTAATACAATTACTATTAGCACTGTTTTAGACCTTACATTAACTAACTTTACAATTAGCAGAGGAATTGTTGTACAATTATGGGAAATTTTAAGCTAAATACAAAGTCCCATGGAATGTTTCTTTTCAGCTTTGTGAAACTCCTTTTTATGTTCTTCAATCATCCTTGGATGGATGTGAGTAAATGCATAAATATTTTTTCCATATGCAAATTGAAGTTAGGTCTTAAGACTACCTCTCATTTGGATGTTATGGTCCTTACTTGTGTTTGTCTCCCTTGGGCCCCCTACTGAATCCTTTGGGCCCTTATTTTTTGTTGAAAAAGTCACCCATTTAAAATCTTAGTTGCTCTTTTCTATTATTTGTGTTTGTGTACAAGTAAACAATATCCATCCTAACTATGTACCTTTGGAACCTAAGGTTAGAATTTTCCAAAAAAAAATGGAGTATAAAAATGTTGCTCTATTTTGTTTGGCATGAGATAAATATGCCCACTTGAATTGTGTGTGTACATCTAAGATTAAATGATCTTTTTCTCCAACCACTCTATATTCTCATATGAAGGTTAGATGGATTCCTCTTCTAGGTCTTCTATGATGTCATTGACTACTAGAGAGGGACCCTTCTTGGCTCTGATACCCATGGTAGATCGTTGGTCTATTACTCCATCCTTAATCCCTCTTTGTAAGTAGTTCTAGATACAGAAATATGTTTGATTAACTTGAATAAAAATAATAAGATATTAAGGCTTAATGCTCCTAGGGATGAGGTAACCCCAAAACCCTTGATTAGTAATCAGTGTTGGGCTACTGAAGTGTTCTCTCTAACTTTTTATCCATCCCCTGAGAAGGGTTTATCTGGGACTTTGAACCTCACTAACCATCTTTAAATGTTGGGATTAAATCTTGACAAAGGAAGATGGCACTAAGGATTTTGATTAGAATTTACTGGAGAATATTATCATATAGAGGATATTTGTAATTACAAACAAGTGTAAGAAAGATAATGTTGAATATTTGCAACTACAAGTGCAACATGTATGGATATAAAGCTCATGAGTGTAGTATAATAATAAATGGTAAGATAAAAGTCAAAATTTTGAATGGCTACTATTATATATACAAACAGAATGGTCATAAGGAAAAATCATGTAAACCAAGATCATCGATAAAGAAAAAGACTGAATATTTTCTATGCATTGTTATCAATGTGGATGAAAGGAACATATATCTTTGGAGTGTAAATCAATTATATCATGCCCTTGGAGATCATAAAAGATTCCACATTATTTTTGTTCATAATATGGACACTCTACCTATAATTGCTAGTATTGGTGTACTGAAATCAAAATTGAAAAGGAAAAGGAACTGTAGAAAAAGAATTAGTGAGGAGTGAGATGCAAATAATATGGCTGAGAAAAGGTGAGCAAACTGCCTCTACCAAGGAACCCTTTTTAGATGACATGATAACTTTATCTATGAAGTAACTGAGTAACCACAATGGTGGGACACATAAATATGAATGACTATTTATAAAGTCTTGACAAATAAAAAGTAGAGAGAGACTTATAAGTGTATGTATATATATGAGAAAAGTAAAAATATTTGCATTATCAATAGAAATGGATAATTAGTTAGGTAATCAGTTGGAATTTATGACTCTTGATATAATAGTTCTATTAGAGTTAGTATTCTATAAGTAGGGAAAAATCCTATAAAAAAGATCATATCAAACACATAGTGTGCTAAAGCATAAAGGACAAAGTGTGTAAGCAGTAAAAAGGGAATCAAAATTAGAAAATTGAAAACGTGAAATATTGAAGGAAGGAATAGTTGATATTGTTGGAAATATTGTGATAGGCTAAGTTACGAAGAGGGGAGGGGAGAATCAGTAACTAAGAAAACCTAATAATTAATTAGCAATTAATCCTTCATGTTTATTTTGATCTAATTACATGCATGAGAAACTGAAAAAATTAAAGCATACATAACACTTTTTGACACACAATTTGGTGACCTAAAAACCTTCCAAATAGAAAGGAAACTGAGCTGGGGGAGATACCCATAAGCTTTAGTACTATAGTATAAAGTTGGCCTGTTAAGGATTACAATGAGCACTTCTAATGATCTTCCCTATCAAGAGTAATAAGGACTGCTAAGTCCACCTTGCAAAAGGATTTACAAACATACAATGAAGTATGCACTCAGTTAAGAGATTTACACGAGACTATTAGGTCTACCTTGTTAAAGGATTTGACTGATCCACTTGTTAGGATGAGATAGTAGCTAATCTTTGATCTACAACTTTGTTTGCTGAATGAGATTCCTATGAGTGTAGAAATCACTTTGATGTGATAGATAAATCTTTGTTCCCCCTTATACTATTTTAGTCTTTGTAATTCACTCTTATTCTTTCCTCTACTTGTTACATTATATCATATCATCACATTGGATGTGATACAATATGTTACATATATTCCAATCCAATTTACAAATTTAAAAGTCAGCCACAACACAAGTTTATACAAAATACACAAAGTTGGCCCAAATGAGCAAACTCGAGTTCTAAAGACTAGCTTGGTGAGGTTTTGATACTTGGCATCCATTGTAAGTGCTCAGTATCATCATGCACTTAGTAGACATAGAAGCTTGGTCCATAGTGATCACTTCCAAGTAGTCTTAAACTCAATCTACACTGGTGACTCAATGAATACTATGAAACTCAGCATGTAAACTGAATCACTTGATTCACACTGGATATCTTGGTTAGTGCTATCAATACAAGCTCGGTATAAACTAAGTCACTTGGTTAACACTAAGTAGCTCAATTAACACTAGACTCACATCACATCATCTAAAAACTTGGTAAGTACTACACAATTTGGTTTGCACTAATAAACTTAGCATACACTGTGATGCTTGGTTTACACTACTGATCAACATCTTTGTAGCAACTACTCAGTGCAAATTGAATACTATCCAATGGATGTAGTAGCAACTTTAGAACTTAGTAGCAACTAAAATGCTTAATTAACACTGTTAACTGTACAATATTCTTGGTAGATACTTATAATCTAAATAAGTGTATGTCACTAATAACAAACATGACTGAAATGTCAACAATCTCCCCCTTTGGCAATGGTGACAAAAACACTTTTTAGTTAAAACTAAATTCAAAATGTGTTAGAACACCTTTATCCATCACCTTATGTCTCCAACTTGGTAGAGTATACTGTTTTAAAGATTTTTAAAAATTGGTTTTGTAAGAGATGTATTTTTGTACATAAATAATATAGTGTTTCTCCCCTATACACAATACGTAGTATACTTCACATCTTTTCACATCTGATATATACATTTTCTCCTCTTTTTTGTACATCTTTTCCTTTTTCACAATACATCTACATATGTCTTCTCCCCCTTTATACAATATTCATTTTTTCTACAATCTTCAATCTTCTCCACCTTTTGACATTAATGCCAAAGATTTATGCTATATATACTATATGGTAATGCCAAAATGTGACAAGAAATCTAAATGTGCCTTAAAGATAAGTGCCAAAGTCTTGTCCCAATTTTCTTGCAACACCTTGCATAAGTGAAATGCAATCTATACTTCTGCTGACAGTTCTATCATATGGTCTACAATGGAGAAGTTGTTGTCATGGATGAGCATTTTTTCCTGTGCAATTTCTTTCTACAATGCATCCATATTTGAGAGAATCATGCCCTATATATTTATCAATGTTGATCTTTTTCTAGCTTCTTCTCTCAGCAATTCTGCCTGTATATTAGTTAGGAATCTAATCTTTTTGTAATGGGTAGAGCTATAGCTTAGGTCAAGTTGCAACTTATGTGAACTTTCCTTTAGATCCTCATCAAACTTTAATAGTTTATCTTTTATTTCCTTAGTGAAAATTGATATATCACAAAGTTTACCGAATAGTATAGACACATTGTTGCAAGAGGTCTCTAGTGAGCCTAGAATAGTAGATAATTTTACTTTATGGATAGAAATTTGATGAGAAATAAGTTCTAAAACTCTACTCTCAAATTTTTTCTTAGATCTCTCCAATGATTTATCTTGTCCATTCAAATCGTTATTGAATTTCTAGACTACTTCTACTAACTAATTCAAAATTGGTTGAGAAGTATCAACCTCTATGCTTTTAGAGCCTCTACTAGGAAATTCTTAGCATCCTCAATTATTTGGAATTCCTTATTCCTTTCTTCTCTAAGCCTCTATTGCTTAGCTTCCTTTTGAAGAATTTCTCCGAAGATATGCATCTAATCAAGATTGAGACTTGAGATGTCCCAATTAGGAATAACAATCTCCTCATCAAGATCTATGTCTTTTTCCTTCTCTTTTCCTTTACCCAAAAAATATTGTCCTTGGTTGAGGCTTGGTCTCAATTATTTTTGCACTTATTAGTTGTATGCTAGGAATGGAAATAATTGTAGAAGTGGTAGGACTCATTGAAAAAGTAGATAATGCACTTATTTTTGAAATACCAATAGTAGAAATACCTAGAGATACCAAAATAGATGTAGAGGGAAGTGTTGGATACTTGGTAGATGGAGTGCTTGTCACTTCTGTGAATGTGGTGCTAAGCTAGATGGGTGTAGAAATTGATTGAGTGCTTGTGCTAACTATGTTTGTCACAATCAATCCTACTAAAATTTTCTTGGAGAATGAGGAAGTGAGGCTATAACTACTATAGTAATTTTCACTAAGTTGGTCTCCTTAGTATCTTGTACATCTAGTGCATCTTCCTTAGTAGCTTCTTTCCCCTATTCCTCTTCCTCATCATCTACATTATCAAAATGTGTAACTTCTTCAACATTAATTTCTTCATCCTTTTCAGGTTCATCGTCATCGTCATATTTTTAATTGACACTAACTACAAAATCACTTGGATTATGAAGAAAATAGACATTCTTCCATGTGTTTGTAGCATTCTTCACTACATGCTCAATGTCTTTCAATAGTACAAGACAAGTGTTGAATCTCAAAGTAAGATTTTATTCATTTTTCTTCAAAGATTCCTTTATCTCCTTGTCATCCAAATTCGACATGAGTTGCCTCAAGGTTTTCTCATATATGTATTTTGTAGTCTTCATGTTATTCTCCCATCTTGGCTTGACCTTCTCCATTATATCATTCAAAATCTGCTGAGCAAGATGGTCTAGGGAGTATTTCCACTCATCCATTTTAGTTATTAACATATCTTGTATTTTCTTTTGCTCTTCTATAGTCCTAGATTCATACTTTAGTTCCTTGAAATTTGTTATGCTAGATCCTGATTATAGTACTTTCATGGGTATGTGCAAGATCATGGTGTACCAAACTATGTCCTTAAGTGGCAGTGAAAAATTAGCAAATCAGGGTTATGTCAACTTGACACATAATTTTGAAGTGGTTATGGACTTTATATCAAAAAGTTGTAAGTAAATAATTTGTAGAAAATTGAATGTAGTTTCTAAACTACTAGGCCTTATTAGGAGAAAAAAATAATTGATTGGTCAAAAGTTTGAATTTTAATGCAGTACTAAGAAAATTTCAGGGCGAAAATAAAAAGCAGGTGTATGTCTGACGACCTTAATCAAAATCAAATCATAATATTTTTTTAATATAATTATAGATATGAAAACTAGACTCATGCCCAGATGTGATGCATATTTTTTGATATTTTTATTCCAAATAAATAATTAAATATGAATTTTCTACCAAAACTTTTTTGAATTAAAAAAAGTCTCGTGTCTGACCACCCTAACTAATAGAAAATTTGATCAAATTTTTCTTTTCTTGTTTTTTTGTTATACTAGGCGAATTATAGAATGTGACGCAACTTTTAGATTTAAAAAATGTTATACCGTTTGAAAGTTATAGCTATTTTTCCTTCAGTATGTCAATCAACACTTTACAATAATCTTCATTAATAATTAACTAATAAATACTTATCGAACTAGGAATTTGACAGAAATTATATTGATGGAATCTAGAGAACGATATTAAGAAACCCATTTCGTTTCATTCAATTTCGATCAAAATAACATTGTCAAACGGCTACCCGAAGTCTGAGTATCACTAAAACTCTCTATAAACACGTCTTTGGGGTTGACCGAGAAGGCTTGGCAAATACCAAGCCTGATCGGATATCCAATATGGCTCGGTAGTCAAATTCAAAAAATCTTCAAATTTTGGAGGGAAATTCGATTTAAACATTCTAGTTTTTTATTTTTAAATTATTTCACTTATATTAATATGTAAAGGCATATTTTAATATATTATATATATATATAATAACGTAATGTAAACATACAAGATATAATCTAGTAATATATAATAATATCTTATGTTAATCTTATTACAATCTTTAAATATAATATATATAATTATTATTTTTCCTAAATATAATAACGTAATTTATATATATATAAAATACGTATTATATATTATTATATTAATATGTATGTTATTAATATATACAATAACGTAATATTTTCATTAAATGTAATATGTATTATATATTATTATATTAATATGTATAATAATATAATATTTATATAACAACGTAATATTTTTATTAAATATAATATATATTATAAATATTATTATATTAATATGTATGTTATTAATATATTTATATAACGTAATATTTTCATTAAATATAATAATTTAATATGTATATGTATAAATAAATAAATAAATATATATATATATATATATATATTGATATATATATATATATATATATATATATATATATATATATATATATATATATATATATATATATATATATTGATATGTATATTATTAATATATAAGAGTCAAAGGGGGTCATAGGGTGACCTATAACCCTCTTTGACCCATTAAACGACGATATATGTCTCTACGGGTCCTAAGACACCTAGGGACATATGTCATCTTTTCATGGGTCAAAGGGGGTCCCTTTGACCCATTAAATGATGACATATGTCCCTAGGACCCCCAGGGACATAGCCGAATCGTTCATATCGGTCAAAGGGGGTCATAGGGTGACCTATGACCCCCTTTGACCCATTAAACGATGACATATGTCTCTAGGAGTCCTAGGACTCCTAGGGACATATTCGAATGGGTATTATGGGTCAAAGGGGGTCATAGGGTGACCTATGACCTTCTTTGACCCATTAAACGATGGCATATCTCCCTACGGGTCCTAGGACCCCTAGGGACATAGTCGATCCGTTCATATGGGTCAAAGGGGGTCATAGGGTGACCTATGACCCCCTTTGACCCATTACCCTATGACCCCCTTTGACCCATTAAACAACGACATATGTCCCTAGGGGTCCTAAGACCTCTAGGGACATATTCAAATGGGTAATATGGGTCAAAGGGGGTCATAGGGTGACCTATGACCCTCTTTGACCCATTAAACGATGACATATGTCCCAAGGGGTCCTAGGACCCCTAGGGACATATTCCAATCGTTCATATGGGTCAAAGGGGGTCATAGGGTGACCAATGACCCTCTTTGACCCATTAAATGACGATATATCTCTCTAGGGGTCCTAGGACCCCTAGGGACATATTCGAATGGGCAATATGGGTCAAAGGGGGTCATAACGTGACCTATGACCCTCTCTGACTAATTAAACAATGACATATTTCTCTAGGGGTCCAAAGACCCCTAGGGACATATTCGAATTTGTCATATGGGTTAAAGGGGGTCATAGGGTGACCTATGACCCCCTTTGACCCATTAAACGACGACATATGTCCCTAGGGGTCTTAGGACTCCTAGGGACATATTCGAATGGGTAATATGGGTCAAATGGGGTCATAAGGTAACCTATGGCCCTCTTTGACCCATTAAATGATGACATATGTCCCTAGGGGTCCTCAGACCCCTAGGGACATATTCGAATCGTTCATATGGGTCAAAGAGGGTCATAGGGTGACCTATGACCCTCTTTGACCCATTAAATGACGACATATGTCGCTAGGGGTCCTAGGACCCCTAGGGACATATTCGAATGGGTAATATGGGTCAAAGGGGGTCATAGGGTGACCTATGACCCTCTTTGACCCATTAAACAACGACATATGTCCCTAGGGGTCCTAGGACCCCTAGGGACATATTCGAATGAGTAATATGGGTCAAAGGGGGTCATAGGGTGACCTATGACCCTCTTTGACCCATTAAACGATGACATATGTCCCTAGGGGTCCTTGGACCCCAAGAGACATATTCAAATGGGTAATATGAGTCAAAGGGGGTCATAGGGTGACCTATGACCCTCTTTGACCCATTAAATGACGACATATGTTCGTAGGGGTCCTAGGACCCTAGGGACATATTCAAATTGTTCATATGGGTCATAGGGGGTCATAAGGTGACCTATGACCCCTTTTGACCCATTAAACGATGACATATCTCCCTAGGGGTCCTAGGACCCCTAGGGACATTCGAATGGGTAATATGGATCAAATGGGGTCATAGCGTAACCTATGACCCTCTTTGACCCATTAAATGACGACATATGTCTCTAGGGGTCCTAGGACCCCTAGGGACATATTCGAATCGTTCATATGGGTCAAAGGAATTCATAGGGTGACCTATGACCCTCTTGACCCATTAAACGAAGATATATGTCTCTAGGGGTCCTAGGACCCCTAGGGACATATTCGAATGGGTAATATGGGTCAAAGGGGGTCATAGCGTGACCTATGACCCTCTTTGACCCATTAAACGATGACATATGTCTCTAGGGATCCTAGGACCCCTAGGGACATATTCAAATCGTTCATATGGGTCAAAGGGGGTCAAAGGGTAACCTATGACCCCCTTTGACTCATTAAACGATGAAATATGTCTCTAGGGGTCCTAGGACCCCTAGGGACATATTTGAATCGTTCATATGGGTCAAAGGGGGTTGTAGGGTGACCTATGACCCCCTTTGACTCATTAAACTACGACATATGTCCCTAGGGGTCCTAGGACCCCTAGGGACATATTCAAATGGGTAATATGTGTCAAAGGGGGGTCATAGGGTGACCTATGACCCTCTTTGACCCATTAAATGAAGACATATGTCCCTAGGGGTCCTAGGACCCTAGGGACATATTCGAATGGTTCATATGGGTCAAAGGGGGTCATAGGGTGACCTATGACCCTCTTTGACCCATTAAACGAATGCATATGTCCCTAGGGGTCCTAGGACCCTAGGGATATATTCGAATGGTCCATAAATGTCAAAGGGGGTCATAGGGTGACCTATGACCCCCTTCGACCCATTAAATGACGACATATGACCCTAGGGGTCCTAGAACCCCTAGGGACATATTCGAATCGTTCATATGAGTCAAAGGGGGTCATAAGGTGACCTATGACCCTCTTTGACACATTAAACGATGACATATGTCCCTAGCGGTCCTAGGACCCCTAGGGACATATTTAAATGGGTAATATGGGTCAAATGGGGTCATAGGGTAACCTATGACCCTCTTTGACTCATTAAACGATGACATATGTCTCTAGGGGTCCTAGGACCCCTAGGGACATATTCGAATCGTTCATATATGTCAAAGGGGGTCATAGGGTAACCTATGACCCCCTTTGACTCATTAAACAACGACATATGTCCCTAGGGGTCCTAGGACCCCTAGGGACATATTTGAATCGTTCATATGGGTCAAAGGGGGTCGTAGGGTGACCTATGACCCCCTTTGACTCATTAAACGATGACATATGTCCCTAAGGGTCGTAGGACCCCTAGGGACATATTCGAATCGTTCATATGAGTCAAATGGGGTCGTAGGGTGACCTATGACCCCCTTTGACCCATTAAACGATGACATATGTCCCTAGGGGTCCTAGGACCCCTAGGGACATATTCAAATGGGTAATATGGGTCAAATGGGGTCATAGGGTAACCTATGAGCCCCTTTGACCCACTAAACGACGACATATGTCCCTAGGGGTCCTAAGACCCCTAGGGACATATTCGAATCGTTCATATGGATCAAAGGGGGTCATAGGGTAACCTATGACCCCATTTGACTCATTAAACGACGACATATATCGCTAGGGGTCCTAGGACCCCTAGGGACATATTCCAATGGTTCATATGGGTTAAAGGGGGTCATAAGGTGACCTATGACCCCCTTCATTCATATGAGTCAAATGGGGTTTTAGAGTGACCTATGACCTCCTTTGACCCATTAAACGATGCCATATGTCCCTAGGGGTCCTAGAACCCTTAAGGACATATTCGATTCGTTCATATGGGTCAAAGGGGGTCATAGGATGACCTATGACCCCCTTTGACACATTAAACGATGACATATGTCCCTAGAGGTCCTAGGACCCCTAGGGACATATTCCAATGGTTCATATGGGTTAAAGGGGGTCATAGGGTGACCTTTAACCCCCTTTGACCCATTAAACGACGACATATGTCCCTAGGGGTCCTAAGACCCCTAGGGACATATTCAAATGGGTAATATGGGTGAAATGGGGTCATAGGGTAACGTATGACCCTCTTTCACCCATTAAATGACGACATATGTCTTTAAGGGTCCTAGGACCCCTAGGGACATATTCGAATCGTTCATATGGGTCAAAGGGGGTCATAGGGTGACCTATGACCCCTTTTGACCCATTAAGTGATGCCATATGTCCCTAGGGGTCCTAAGATCCATAGGGACATATTCGAATCGTTCATATGGATCAAAGGGGATCATAGGGTAACCTATGACCCCCTTTGACTCATTAAACAATGACATATGTCGCTACGGGTCCTAGGACCCCAAGGGACATATTCGAATGGGTAATATGGATCAAAAGGGGTCGTAGGGTGACCTATGACCCTATTTGACCCATTAAATGATGACATATGTCCCTAGGGGTCCTAGGACCCTAGGGACATATTCGAATCGTTCATATGGGTCAAAGGGGGTCATAGGGTGACCTATGACCCCCTTTGACTCATTAAACGATGACATATGTCCCTAGGGGTCCTAGGACCCCTAGGGACATATTTCAATCATTCATATGGGTCAAAGGGGGTCATAGGGTGACCTATGACCCCCTTTGTCCCATTAAATGATGACATAGGACCCTTAGGGATTTATTCAAATGGGTAATATGGGTGTCATAGGGTGACCTAGGAGCCCTAGGGACATACTCGAATGGTTCATATGGGTCAAAGGGGGTCATAGGGTGACCTATGACCCCCTTCGACCCATTAAACGATGACATATGTCCCTAAGGGTCCTAGGACCCCTAGGGATATATTCGAATGGGTAATATGGGTGAAATGGGGTCATATGGTAAACTATGACCGTCTTTGACCCATTAAACGACAACATATGTCCCTAGGTGTCCTAGAACCCCTAGGAACATATTCGAATCGTTCATATGAGTGAAAGGGGGTCATAGGGTGACCTATGACTCCCTTTGATCCATTAAACGATGACATATGTCCCTAGGGGTCCTAGGACCCTTAGGGACATATTCGAATGGGTAATATTGGTCAAATGGGGTCATAGGGTAACCTATGACCCTCTTTGACTGATTAAATGATGACATATGTCTCTAGGGGTCCTAGGTCCCCTAGGGACATATTCGAATCGTTCATATGGGTCAAAGGGGGTCATAGGGTAACCTATGACCCCCTTTGACTCATTAAACAATGACATATGTTCGTAGGGGTCCTAAGACACCTAGGGACATATTTGAATTGTTCATATGGGTCGAAGGGGGTCGTAGGGTGACCTATGACCCCCTTTGACTCATTAAACGATGACATATGTCCCTAGAGGTCCTAGGACCCCTAGAGACATATTCGAATCGTTCATATGATTCAAATGGGGTCGTAGGGTAACCTATGACCCCCTTTGACCCATTAAACGATGACCTATGTCCCTGGGGGTCCTAGAACCCCTAGGGACATATTCGAATCGTTCATATGAGTCAAAGGGGGTCATATTGTGACCTATGAGCCACTTTGACCCATTAAATGATGACATATGTCCCTTGAGGTCCTAGGACCCCTAGGGATATATTTGAATCGTTCATATGGGTCAAAGGGGGTCATAGGGCAACCTATGACCCCGTTTGACTCATTAAATGACAACATATGTCTCTAGGGGTCCGAGGACCCCTAGGGACATATTTGAATAGTTCATATGGGTCAAAGGGGGTCGTAGGGTGACCGATGACCCCCTTTGACTCATTAAACGATGACATATGTCCCTAGGGGTCCTAAGACTCCTAGGGACAAATTCCAATCGTTCATATGGGTCAAAGGGGGTCATAGGGTGACCTATGACCCCCTTTGACCGATTAAACGACGACATATGTCCCTAGGGGTCCTAGGACCCTAGGGACATATTCGAATCATTCATATGGGTCAAAGGGGTTCATAGGGTGACCTATGACCCCCTTTGACTCATTAAACAATGACATATGTCCCTAGGGGTCCTAGGACCCCTAGGGACATATTTGAATCGTTCATATGAGTCAAAGGGGGTCATAGGGTGACTTATTACCCCCTTTGACCCATTAAACAATGACATATGTCCCTAGGGGTCGTAGGACCCCTAGGGACATATTTGAATCATTCATATGAGTCAGAGGGGGTCATAGGGTGACCTATGACCCCGTTTGACCCATTAAACGACGATATATGTCCCTAGGGGTCCTAGGACCCCTAGGGACATATTCCAATCATTCATATGAGTCAAAGGGGGTATAGGGTGACCTATGACCCTCTTTGACCCATTAAATGACGACCCTCTTTGTATTATATATTATTATATTAATATGTATAATAATATAATATATATATATATAACAACGTAATATTTTTATTAAATATAATATATATTATAAATATTACTATATTAATATATATTTTATTAATATATCTATATAATAACGTAATATTTTAGAATATAGTATTTATACTATTTTAGGATAATAATTATAATATAAATAAACACTAAATATTAATATTATTATATGTATAGTAATAATAATAATATATATTAATACTATATATTGTAGCTTAATATAAATAAACACTATATATTGACACTATTATATCTATATTAATAATATTAATACTATTATAGGTATAATAATAATATTGATACTATAGGTATATTAATACTATTTTATATTAACATTATTGTTATTTTATACTAATACTAATATACTATTAACTTAGTTATAAATTAAAGTCGTTTGCTTTCAAATATTTTCATAATATTAATATTATTCTAGCAAAGGAGGGAAACCTTAGCAAGTTTTCCCCCCAAAAGTCCTCTTCCTATATCGGATATCCGATCCTGGATCGGATATCTGATCTATTATCGAATATCCGATTATACTGGCATCAATTTCAAATATGTGACTGTCCCTACAGACCCGACAACATTACTTTTTTACCTCTTTTTTGACGGGATTTGTAAAAGTCGCGTTTTGGGGCCCAACCAATCGAAAAGAATTCAAAAATATAACCTTAGGTGTTCAAATTTGTCATCTGAAAGGGGAGCAGCAGTCGTCGAAAGAATAAACGTAAAAGGAAAATATCCAATGAAGACATTGCAGCATATAGGGAAAAGGACAAAATGAAACACCGAAAAAAAAGACAAGGTATGCTAAATATCAATCAAGTTGACGATGAATTAATAGAAGGTGAAATCATAGAGTCAGATAATGAAAATGTACAGTTGGGGAATGAAAATGTACCTATTGAAAATGATAATGCAGAAATTGAAAATGTAGAGATTGAAAATTTTGAAGAAGAAATGCCACCGAGTCATAATCCAAATTGCATAATTGACCATGTCGAAGATGACAATGCATAGGAACTTAATGCACAAGAACCTTACATATCTCCTAATTATAATCGACATGAAGGTTCTAAAACACCAAAATGGATAATTGAAATTGATGAAATGATTATGACTAGTTTGGAAGGAAAAAAATCAGAAAGGACCATTCAGTTATGGGCTTCAAAACTATATCAGATGTTTTTCGGCAACAAGACAGTGGTAGAGAAATGTTAGCTTTTCATGCACTTATTAAAGATGCAAAAGATGAGACCTATGCTTTCCAAATTGAAAATTCGTGTCAATAAAAAGTTGGAAAGAAATGCCATTATTGTGAAGAATCTTTTCAGTGCTCTCAATAGCATTGGGAAAAATAGCAGAGAGAAGGATAATAGAGCTGCTCGAAGGGTTATTACAACCTCTTTGGTAAGTCATCATTTGAGAAAGGGTAGATATATGAGACAAACTTGTATTGATTTGAATCTAAATTGTACTACTTTGAGAAGAGCACTTAGTCGACGAGAGAAAATTGATGATCCTCTTCAAAATGAAACATGGGCATTTGGTGGGAGACTTCCATGTTTTGATAAGAAGCTATCCGACGATGTGAAGGAAGAAATTATACAATTTTGGCACTCTAACTCATGAGTATCACCCAATGCTAAAGATGTCTTAAAGTTGAGAATTGGCATCAGAGACCGCACGCCACATCCTAAACACTATTTGGAGGTAAGTCAAACTATGTTGTTCAAACAATTTAGAGAGAGTCATCCAAGTGTTCATATATCACAAAGGGCTTTTGAATCTTTGAAGCCATTTTATTGTGTGCCACTCAAAATTCGAAATACATGTTGTTGCAAATATCATGTTGAGTTTTCTATGCACCATGAACTATTATGCTCCATCCATTCTACTTTGCATAGTAAATAAATGTTGGAAGATTGTGGGGCTAGTGGGCTTCCAAAATCATCAAGAGACTTGTTAGATCAACTATTATGTCATAGAGTTGATGGTTTTTCCTTTTATAAAAATGCTTGCTTAAATGAGAAGTGTTCAGAATGTGGTGGCTTATCCAAGTTTGACACATGTTTCCATGAGGGGTGTGAACAAGATCTTGGAAAGACAATAGTGAAAAAAAGGGTCTATGAAATGGTGAAATACACATTGAAGAGTGGGAGTGAGACCTCTAGATGTGAATTGGTTGGAAAAGATATCAATGTGGCTAATTTTATTTCAGATTTCAAGGAAAATCTTTTTTACAAGTATGCAAGACATAGTCACAGGTCTCAGTGGTTGGATCAACAGTTTAGAACATGTAAGGAGACTTTTTCCATTGGCACTATTATATCAGTTGTTGATTTTGCTGAGAACTACACATTGCAACCTCAAAATGAGACACAATCTCAGTATTACAACTCTATTCAGATTGCAATTTTTGTTCACATAACATATAGACATGCCCTTGATAGTGCGGAAGATAATCGAAAGATTATTAGAGTGTATCATTTTTATATGAGTGATGATAGATCTCACTCTCACGAGTTTGTGCAACATTGTTTTGAGAAATTATTTTATTTCTTACACGAGCATGCAATTGCTATGGATAGACATATCATTTGGTCAGATAATTGTACAGGTCAATTCAAGAATGCTCGCATGTTTTATTGGTTGTGTAGGATGCACGTAGAGAGAGGGGTGCCTCATATTTGGATTTTTTTTGAGTCTGGCCATGGAAAAGGGGAACATGATGGAGCAGGGGCATGTGTGAAGAGAGCTCTAGTTAAGGAGCAACTGAAAATTTCAACAACAGAGCTTCTTGATGCTCGTAGCATTGTTGATTGTTGTAGTTTAGCATTATCATAGGGGGGGACTCTTAATTCAGTGGTACGCAGGTTCTTTTGGTTGGTTGAGGAAGGGTCCATAGGTGATAGATCAGATTGTGCTACAGTGACAAACTCATAAAAAATGCATTCATTTTGGAGCTCTAATTCTAGTACATGGACCATTTGGACACGACAACTAGCTTGTTTTTGTCGTACTTGTTTTCAGTGTGATTGGGATCACTGTGAGTCAAGTGAGTGGGTGGACACATGGGCTCCACATTATCTTACTCCATTGTCTATCATACCCTCTATCAAAAATGATGACATGGAAAGTTCACTTGAGCATAATCATCTATCAGATCTACTTCAGTCGGGACATGTCTTTGCATTGGTTGCACCATAGGGGAATGATGAGAAATATGATTATTTGTTAGCACGTTGTGTAAGAGGAAAACAAAAACTTGCACAACCGATCACAGATGATGATGGATTCATGTATCCTACTGGTTTAGTGGTTGTTGCTGGAACATGGCCGCGGACATACATGTTTAGAAGGAATGGAATTCCTGCATTCAAAGACTATCAGAAGCACAAAGTAATTCTCATATATTCGCATCTTATTATAGAAATAAATGTAAAGTTATTGAAGCATCAAGGAAGACCAAAAGTAAAAGAACTTTTTACTATTGCTAATGCTGATCATGAAGCCTTGTTGGAGACCCTAAAACAAAGAGAGGACCCTATTGGAATACTTGACTAGGTATATATACTTCTTATGTTATTTTCTTCATAATGATTTAATGAATTGATGATTATCTTGTTTAATACAATAAGTTACTAATTTTTGTATGATATTGGAATGTAGGTACATCATGAAGAGTTGGAAGGGGGTGGTATTGGGGAGAATTTCTAAAATTTATGATGTATTATGATGTAAAATGTGTAGTTTTTTGTATATGGTTTTTGTATTTTGGTAGGTTCTTTGAAAGGAATTATAAGAGGAAGATATTGAACAAGTTCTTCCAAATCATATTTGCATGTGATACAAGGCTATAACGACAATTTTAAGAGCATTTATAACTATATGAAAGATAATTGCATGCAGATATCTTATTACAAATTTGGTTTTTTCCTTATTTGACATAAAGCTGACATTATGATTATTAAAACTATTTTTATCAAACTAATCAAATAAGAAAAATCCATAAAGTATGGATGAACAATTAGAATACTTGATTTCTTCCATTTTACAACCAATCATAGCATTTGAAAGCATAAAGAGTCATAATATTGTATAATGTTTTGAAAGACTTTCATATTGAAAAGTTGTATGAAGCACATTTGGGATAAGCCATAAAATCCATGAAAGAAGATAGCATGTAGGATAAGCAATTAAAGCCAATAAGCAAGATAGCACATGCATACTGACATGATATGAAGTTGGATATGAAGGCTATGAGTGGATGAGTCATTAGAGGTATCAACAATCCCATCATCAATGAGATCTTGGATTTTATGTTTCAACACTGTGGAATCTTTAGTTTTATGAAATTTTCTTCCATGGAGATTAATTTAAGAATGCAATATTCTCCTCTAACCTTTTCTCAAGTTTAGAATTGATTTCTACCATGTGCTTAGAGAGATGAAGGTAAGAAAGATTATTTGTCTCTTCTAGCTCTTTGTATTGAACATATAGAAAGAGAGATGACAAGTGAACAAATTTAAGTGTAGTCAATAGATCAAGGAAACCATTTAGTGAAAGAAATTCTTAGTATGCATATCATAGACCATGAAGTTAGAAAATACCAATAGCTCTAAGACCAAAGAGCCATTTTAAGTATGTTCAAGCACTAGAGACATAGAAAATCAAAGTCAATTTATGAAACTCCCCTTAGCAAAAAATGCAAACAAATATTTGCATTTGACATTTTGAGTTGGTTGAAAAAGTTTGACAATAATTGATAATATTGCAAGCTTGATGTTCAAAAGCAATTTTTTTTCCAAGAAAGATAGTGACACATGGAGTAGTCTTCAAACAATCATTCATCATTTGCGGCCACCTCGTACCGAGGAGTCTCCAAGGTGCTCTAAGTGCATTTGGAGGTCGATCTTTCAAGGGTCATAACTCAGTTCTCGTGAGGGCTATGGATGAACTGTCAAATGCTACAGGATGATGCTCCTGAGGCCTAAAATAACCTATCTCATTTTGGAGAGATCACATTCCGTTTGGATTCAGCACAGCGATCTCGCTCGATGCCAAAACTCGCAGTGTGCCTCAGTTCATAGGTGCACCACAGCGTAACTTTGAAACCGCTGATCTTGGCATCAAATCGTCAGTGCCATTAGCTTCGGATGGGCGGGTGAACCCTAGTCACACCCTTGTTCTAGCCACAAAGACCATCCATCATTTGCGGCCACCCCGTACCGAGGAGTCTCCAAGGTGCTCTAAGTGCATTTTGAGGTCGATCTTTCGAGGGTCATAACTCAGAGCTCGTGAGGGCTATCGATGAACTATCAAATGCTACAGGACGATGATCCTGAGGCCTAAAATAACCTATCTCATTTTTGAGAGATCACATTCCATTTGGATTCAGCACAACGATCTCGCTTGATGCCAAAACTCGCAATATGCCTCAGTTCATAGGTGCACCACAGCGTAACTTTGAAAATGCTGATCTTGGCATCGAATCATCAGTGCCATTAGCTCTGGATGGGTGGGTGAACCCTAGTCACACCCTTGTTTTGGCCATGAAGACCATCCATCATTTGCGGCCACCCCGTACCGAGGAGTCTCCAAGGTGCTCTAAGTGCATTTTGAGGTCGATCTTTTGAGGGTCATAACTCAAAGCTCATGATGGCTATCGATGAACTGTCAAATGCTACAAGACGGTGATCTTGAGGCCTAAAATAACCTATCTCATTTTCGAGAGATCACATTCTGTTTGGATTCAGTACAACGATCTCGCTCGATGCCAAAACTCGTAGTGTGCCTCAGTTCATAGGTGCACCACAGCGTAACTTTGAAACCGCTGATGTTGGCATCGAATCGTCAGTGCCATTAGCTCCAGATGGGCGGTTGAACCCTAGTCACACCCTTGTTCTGGCCATGAAGACCATCCATCATTTGCGGCCACCTCGTATCGAGGAGTCTTCAAGGTGCTCTAAGTGCATTTTGAGGTCGATCCTTCGAGGGTCATAACTCAGAGCTCGTGAGGGCTATTGACGAACTCTCAAATGCTAGAGGACAGTGATCCTAAGGCCTAAAATAAATTATCTCATTTTTGAGAGATCACATTCTGTTTGGATTCAACACAACGATCTCGCTCGATGCCAAAACTCGCAGTGTGCCTCAGTTCATAGGTGCACCACAGCGTAACTTTGAAACCGCTAATCTTGGCATCGAATCGTCAATCCCATTAGCTCCAGATGAGTGGGTGAACCCTAGTCACACCTTTGTTCTGGCCACGAAGACCATCCATCATTTGCGGCCACCCCGTACCGAGGAGCCTTCAAGGTGCTCTAAGTGCATTTTGAGGTCGATCCTTCGAGGGTCATAACTCAGAGCTCGTGAGGGCTATCAATGAACCGTTAGAGGAGACAAGTTTGTAAGGATGGAGTGGCTTAGTGTTTTTGCTAAAATAAGTTAGTGGGAAGGCTTTATTAGAAGGTCTTGGCCAAACTAGTGGGTGTTTGCCAAAATTTCTTGTTTTATTTCTACTTGGTTTTGTTTTCTTGTTTTGTGCTTGAGTATTGTTATGGGATTGGGACTTACACACCTTCACCCTATGTTTATGGTTCCATCTGTGAAGCCATTGTGAAATAGTCTTGGGGGGAAATTGTTCAAGTTTGAAATGTAATGTTTATGCATTGAAAGATTGTATGTGTATCCCAATTTGAGCCTTGTTCCCTAGCGCGGGGGTGGTCTCTTTGAGGCCAATGGTTGGGTGGAAAGCACCCATGGTCCTTGTTATTTTGTTGTGTTGCATATGAAAATTTGTGTCCAAGGGAGAAATGGAAATGGCTTGGAATGATCATCTTGCAGATTGATGTTGGATGAGAAAACTTGACATTGTGCCCTCATTTGTGAAGGAGGATTCACCAGCTTGTTCATGTTCTCAACGATCATGTTGGACAATGTTCATGCTACTCATTGTCCATATATTTCAATGTCCATGTTCCTTATGATTTTGAAAAGTCCCTCATGTTGCCCCATTGTGATGGAAGGAGATTGTATCATTGTTACCTAATGTACGTGTAGAAGAAAATATTGATAAGGTTGTATATGCATGTTTCATTTGGAGTTTATATTCTTATGAAAGCATTGGTACGAGTCACAGATTTGCTTTGACATCATTGTTATCATTTGAAAATGTGAAAGAAATTTTTCTCCTTGTGGTATTGTAAATGACTAGTTGATAATAACAATCCATAGATGTTATGTGATACCATTGATTGTATAAATTTAAAACTTAGTAGATTGCTTACAATCTTGTTGTGCACTCAATAATTTGGTGAGGAAACAATGTTGATAGATAATGAGGATATAGTAATATACTAATTGTCACATTAATATATATTGCAATGATTAATGAATGTGTGTACATTGGTAATGAGGATAATAAGTAATTCTGATCCCCTTCCCTTACATGCTAGAATCACGACCTAGTCCATATGATACAACTGACAAACCCTAATAGAATATTAGTATCAGAGGCTTGCTAGGATATGAATTACCTCACTAATTTATGAGTGTTGTATCTTGAACTTGCTCGTTTGACTCGTGACGCTAACTTGAACTAGACTGTCATCCAATCTATTTGAAAACCACCTGTGACTAAAATGTTAACACCTTCACACTATTCACATGAGTCTTGAACTCCTATTCAATGATAACCTTGTTTTACAATATGTAATTTCTTATGCGACTTCATAAGCTAAGAAAAAAAAAAATTTGTTGTGTTTTTACTAGTAAAATTTAGGGCATGACACATGATCCACGATAAATTGAACAATACTAGATACTAAATTAATATGTATATCATTGTGCACGTAAATGATAAAAATATATATCAAAATAAATGTATCCATAGACAAAGTACTCAAGTATATATATATCAAAATACATAGATCCATATAAAAAATGTGGCTGATCCTGCTATCAGAATGTGTATAATATCAATGTTTCTATATACAATGTGGCATATGCCATCTCAAAATGTCCCATGATGCATCCTACGAAAACTATACTATCCTAGGGTGCTGGTGGATGATCAAAATGCAGCCTCTTCGTTGCACTAGGTGGATCAGATGCCTCCTACATAAACAAAAAAGAAAAACCCAAAGTTAGACTACTAAATTTATATGATTCTACGTATCTAACATTGAATTACTCAAATTCATAATGATCTTTTCCGTATTGGAGATTAATACTATCAAAATTTCATAATAAATACCTCTCTCGTCGACCTCTTGCGCCGCTCAAGCGTCCTCTCGTATGCCCTCGGCAATGCTGGTAACTCTGTGATTGTGGGCTGTATATGTTCAAATACCTTTGTCAGATGAATCTACAATTTAAACTATAACATTATAATTCATAGCATGCTAAATTTATAACATATTTAATCATGAATTCAAACTACAACTTACTATTGTAGGCTCCTCCTCAGGAGTGAGTGGCCGCATCATCAAATCTACATAACTGTTCCGTCGAACCTCATGTGAACTAGGAGTCTCCTATGAGATACAAAATAGTAGTTGTTGATATCACGGAAACTAGTTTTGAATTTATTTATGAAGATAAGTGATGCAAGAGTATCCCATTCTCATCAGGGGAACATTGAAGATCCAAGGCATTACAGAGGTCATGGAACATCTCTTGAAGTCAATTGGGCAATCCTTGCACCAATTATGGCTCATGGAAGCATACAAAGTTATAATGTTGGACTCATATGTGGAAGAAAGTTTTAATTGGGAATGAGATAGGATTTTAGGATTTTAGGATTTCTGCATCAATTAAAAAAATAAAAAATAAATGATACTTATACATACAATGGGGCTCTTTGTGCGAATGAAAATCCTTGATGATCTAGGACACCGAATCTGTACAGGCTCATCGCTAGTAGCCACACCCTATATACAATAAATAATGTAATTAAATGAGATTACCACAAAAATTTTACAAGAATGCATCAATATTTAATCAATTAGAAAACATCTAATTACCTTTCCTTTGTCAATGCATGCTGGCTCACCCCCCGCACTTTGTCCCCCCGGGGCAGGTGGTATCTGCAAGATAAAAGAAAGATTAGCAACCATATATGCTACAATATCAAATAGAAAAAAGAAATGCGAACACAACATAATGTACCATAGATGTCTCAAGGCCAAATGAAATGGCCAAGAGTGTAGCATCATCTATCTGTCTGAGCTCCTCCTCGGTCATCAACTAAACATGAATGAAGATCACATACATGTAAAAGTCAGTATGGCTTAAAAATTAAAATTACTCTATTATAAAAATTAACTTTAAATCACATATGTCATAACAAAAAAATGTATACACATACCGACATCGAAGGAGTCCATGCCTTTACATTCCCCTCCTCTCTCGCATTAGGGTCTGTAGCCTCTGCACGTGCATCTGGTGTATCCTCGTCTAATACAAAATGATACTTAGGAAGATCACCTATGGGACCCAGGCAAATATTCTTGCATGTAATGCAAGTTTGAGGCACACAAACATGTGATGAGCTAGCTGATGATGAACTGGTACCAACATCATCAACACGAGGAGGCAAGACTGACCTAGCTTGAGATATCATTAGGTTACTCAGCCTATGAATGGCTCTGATGGTCTGAGAGCTAGCCTCTGCCATAATATCTAGATGCTGCACTTGAGGAGGGGGGGAGATATCAGGGGGGGGGGACAAAAGTGCCAAGTTTCTTCCACTGGGAAGAGGGTCTATCCTGAGGAGCTCCTAGTCCTAAGCCCATGTTGGGCTTCATGCTCCAATAGTTCACTTTAAGTTTCAACACAAATTCTGCATATAATTTTTTAAGGAAATAAAATGGTATGTCTAAATTGCCATGTGGAGGGATATCAAAGACCATCCACCAACGGTCCCAAAAATTTGCACGTATGGCGTCATTTGTGCACCATTTAATCGATAGTTTGGTTTTTTTTGGGTCAACTGGTATACCCGTTTTTGGGTTAGCAAAAAGGCTTGCCAAATCGTCTTTGGTTATGTTGAGGGCCGCGACCTCATCATAATCCAAACCATCATCAAACATCTGGTGCATTTCATTACGCCAACGAAGAGCGGCATTTTGTTGGTTTGTAAGAGTTTCAATGTTATCCACTATGGTGTTTAACGTGGATAACATAGGAGCCAGTGCAGGTACATTATTGTATGTTCTATGCAAACCTCTCAACTCAGTGAGATTTTCATTTATCAAATCCTCGATTCAAGGAGGGTTTTGAGGAGGTAGAGGATCATTTGGTGGACGGTTTTGTGGGGATACTGGATCGTTTGGTGGTGGGTTGCGAGGAATATTATTCCCTGCCTCAGTGTCATCATTTTGATCAACCATTCCTATTGAATTGCAAAACGTAATATATATTAAAAAAAAATCTAAATTTTAACCATTTTTGTCAAAAAAACCCTAGATTCAACTAAAACAAACAAAATCTTGTTAAAATCTATTAAATTTAGGTTAAAAATGAGTCAACGAGGGGGGGGGGGGGGGACATACTTGATATCTGATATCCGATTTGCTATCTAATATCCGATTTATTATCTGATATCCGATCTGACTGGCCCAAATTTGCATGAAAATAAGGGCCGCGGGTCTGTGATTTTGTATTTAATCCATGCACAAGTATCTGATATCCGATATTATAATATATATAATATAACATATATATTACATTTTATATATTTTTATATTATATTTTATATTTATTATATTAAAATACTATATATTATAATATAAAATATTATTATTATACTATATTATTATAATTTATAATATATTATACTTTTTTATTATATATTATATTATATATATATAATATTATATTACTATATATTATAATATATGAAATATTATATTATATTATTATAATATAATATGTTATTATAATATTATTATTATAGTATAATATTATACGATTATAACATAATAATAATATTATTATTATTTTATATCAATAATAATAATATTAAATAATATATCATGTTATTTTATGATTTTAATTATTAGTCGGATATTGGATTTAGAATCGGATATCCGATATGATATCGGATATCTGATATGAGGCTCGGCTATACCTTCCAGGTTTGGTTCCTGGATAGGTAAAAAAAAGTCAGAGCGGATTCTGAAGCGGTTTTAGGCGTCTTCAAACTCTTTTTTTTTCACATCGCCACTTTTTGGCACACCATGATCCTGCACATACCCTCATCCTTTTCCCAAAAGTAGGTGGAGGCCTCTTGAAGATTACATCTCCTCCTTCTTTACATGCTTTCTTCCTAGATGATGTCTTGGTAAACACAACATTAGATGTCTTGGCAAGCTTGGTAATAATTACCTTACCTTTCTTCTTTAATGGCTCTTCATCCTCTGATTTCTCTTCATCTTCTCATTTTCCTTGAGTCAATAGAAGAGTGGAACCAATTTTCATTTTGGGAATTCTTTTCTTTCCTTTGTTGACTACCTGAGGGAGTTTGATTTCAAGATCAATTCTAGCTCAAATTTGAATCGAACTTACAAGGATTGTTCTTGGAAGTTCTTATACTCTCCATGTTTTTGTTGAACTAGTTTAGCATCAACTCAACAAGTTCAAGTGATAGGTTATTCTTGACCACCTTGCAAGCCATATCCATTGCTTCACCTGACATGATGTTCAATGTCCTCAAACTTTATATCTTGTGAGTGATGACATGTATTCGAACTTAAGTTCTATGTTAGTAACAAAGCTGATCTTCATTCCCCTTCCATCCCACTCAGTAAGGATTTTCTTCTCTAGTTGACCTGACTTAGGGTTTTAGTTATTTTCACTTTTGTCAACACAAGAAGACTAGTGATCTTGTGGACCATCTTCTTAATTATCAAAATGGGTTGTTGCAACCATAGCTAACCATTGTGCACATGACTGAGAATATATCTTATCCATTTTACTTGAAATTGTTGTGGCATATGCAGAATGTGAGTTAAACCTTTAGTTTCAAGATGTTGATTCTAAGGTTTCAACACGCCATTAATGCATAATTATTTCAACAATTTATCCATCTCTAGTGTTCCAATGTCTTGAATGACACATTTGAAATGTGAACAAATATCATTTATTAACAGTACCTTTGGTGGAATTTGCAACTGAGCTTCGCTCATAGCTAGTTTTCGCAATGGTAGGAGTCAACTTGAATTTCTCTGCCCTCCATTCTATGCCTCAAACTAACATGTCTAAACCTTTCTTTTATTTGTTGCTAGTGGATGCCATCTTCACTTGGTAGGGTTTGAGAGAATATGAAAATCTTCAATACTAATTTGCTCAAATCGCTTGAATGCTCTGAAGATCACTCTACAGAGATAGCTCTCAAAAATTTGCAATCAGAAATGACTTCAATTTCACCCTTTTTCATCAAATTTTGTCATAAATGCATGGTACAACTATTCACTCAAATGATAAACTATCATCCACTTCTCTTGCATTGAATTCTCAGTAACCACATAGAGCTTAGTTACTCCTGACCTTGCTTAGCAAGGTCTGTAATATTAGTAAATAGATTTATCCTTCAAATAGAAACATAAATAACAACTCAACATGCCCAATTGGGAAGAACAAATCCTACTATCAATTGGATTAGTTATCATTGATTGATAACTGTCCTCTAAATTAAGAGGTACAACTCCCTCATTTACATATTTTCAATGAATTTAAATGGCAAGATATATCTTTAACCCAAAGATAATAAGGTTTTTGACATTCATTCATCACCAAGAGATGAATGAAATTACAAGATTAATAAGTTGGTAATGAATAAAAAACTAGCAAATAACCACAGGACTATCTACCAAGTCTTTCATATTATAGAGAAAATTAAAGGGGTTACATGACTTGTTTCATAAAATACAAATTTGTCAACTAGTTGATTTATAAACATGAACATTCTGACATAATATTGCAAGATCATATCTCTGAATCAGAAAGAAACAACTATATAATTGATTCCAATTAGAAAAGATAAATATCCAAACTTGAAGATCGATATGGAATATTTCTCTTTATTTCAAAGAAACATAACCAAATCACTATAGAATCATGTTGTCGCTGCCAGTACAATCAAATTGCAGAATAATAAACTAATTCCTCTAATCTCTTTGTTACAATCTTCTAACTCCAAATGCCTTCCCCTTTCTTTAAAAATGTACAGACATTTTCCAACCCAAGAGGAACCCATTACAATAAGTTTTCCCTTTTTAAATAAATTTTCAAAGAAGTTCAACTACCCCAACTTCTTTTTGCTGAACTAATTTAAATTTTATCTCTTTGCTTATATCCCCCAACTTCCATTCATATGATTAAGTGCAATATTTATTTTGCACTTTACAGTAATATTATTTCTTAAAGAATTAATTTATTTTATGTTTATCAACTTACCCATTTCTCTTTTATAGTTTTCTTATGGGCATATACATTGAAACAATAATTAATTCTTTCTAGAATAAATTAGGTGAGAAATTAGTTTTAAATAATAATTTAATACCTAATTACTTTGCACTTTAATATTTAATTCTTTTGAAGAATTAAATATTATATAAATGAAAAATAATTTATTTAAAATCTTTTTTTTTAAGTTTCTCACATAGTTGATTGAAGAGGAGAAATACTTAGGGTTTCAAAACCCTAGGTACCACACAACCTGACCTCACTCGATAAGATGGTAACCTGACCTTACTCGGTAATGACTGGCATCTTTTACTAGGTGATCCCTTTGCTTCTTTAATGCTGATTTGGATCTTTCAACCTACTAACTGGAATTGATGTGAGATGTGTTCTTCAGAATCCTAGTTCTAATTCTCCTATGAGAGATCAATTGGAAATGGTGGAGTCATCCAATTCTTGAGTGACATCTTCATTATTGCTCAAGCTTGTATTTTTAGAAGATTTTGGAACCCATTGTTGTCTCATCTACTTTCTAGTGTTATCAGCTTTTAACTTCTTTTCATCTTCAATTCTTCTAGTATTCATATAGTTCTTGGTAAGATGACCAAGTTTTGTACAAATGAAACATCTTCTAGTAGTATCTCTTGTCCTCATATGATGTTTTACACAATTCATTCCAATGTGTCCAAATTCTTCACAGTAATGACATTTATACCAAGTGTTATAGTTCCAACCAAATATAGCTTTTTATAATTTTCTCTATTGGGTTCAATATCTTAGTTTTGCATTCTGATTACTTGTGCTCATGCTTCTTACATTTGTGACATTTTCCTTCAAATGTGGATTTCTCTTTGCATTTATTAGCCCAATGACCATTTTGATTGTAATTGTAGAACTTTCCATTGAATTTTTCTTTCTCATTACTCCAACATTTGTTTCATGTGTGACCTATCTTACCATAGTGATTGCATGTAGGCCTTTGGTTCTTTTGATCTCCTTGCTTGGATGATTCACCTTCTTCTATATATCCGATTCCCACTTTTCTCATTTGTCTGTAATGACTTTTCTCATTCAACTAATTCATGTCTGCTTGAGATTTCATTATCCTCTCATTGGTTTTCCTTTTAGTGTTTCTAGATCTTTTCACAATCTTTCATTCTCTAATCTTAGATTCATGATTTCTTCATTTCCATTTGTGAGCTGATCAATGAAGTCTATCTACTAAAGGAATAGGTGTTGAATTTCATTATTCTTTCCTTCTATCTCTTCTTTTATCTTGTTTTTATCTTCTATGACTTCACATAATCTTACTAACTAAATTTTTTGTTCTCTTTTCAATTTTCTTACTTCTTCTTGAAGAGTACTATTCTTTCCAAATAGTTCTTTGATTGCTTCATCAGCTTCATCTAAATTTCTTGAGTGGATGTCTTCAATTCTTTCTTCAATGTAGAGTTGATCATTAATTTGGATTGCAAGATCTTTTCTTCTTTTCAAGGATTGAGAGAGTTGATTTTTTTCTTTCTTGAGTTGTCCAATAGCCAATTCCAAATCTAGCTTCTCATTGTCAATACCCTTGTCAAGTTTGAATACCTCCATTTCTTTTGATCTTTGCTCAAGTTGTTAAACATTTCTCTGAGAACCACAAAGATCTGATACCAATTTTTGGAAATATTATGATAGGCTAAGTTACTGATTGGGGAGGGGTGAATCAGTAACTAAGAAAATTTAAAGTTAATTAGAAATTAATCTTTCATGTACATTATGATCTAATTGGAAGCATGAGAAATTGAAAAAATTAAAACATACATAACACTTTTTGACACACAATTTGGTGACCCATAGATCTTCCAAATAGAACGTAAAATTGGGGTAGGGATGATACCTACAAGCTTTAGTACTATAGTATAAATTTTCCCTATTAAGGCTTACAATGATCACCTTTTGATGATCTACCCTATTAAGAGTAATAAGGACTGCTAAGTCCACCTTGCAAAAGGATTTAAAAACATACAATGAAGTATACACTCAGTTAAGAGATTTACACAGGACTGTTAGGTATACCTTGTTAAAAGATTTGACTGATCCACCTATTAGGATGAAATAGTAGCTGATCTTTGATTTGCAACTTTGTTTGCTGAATGAGATTCCTCTAAGTGTAGAAATCACCTTGTTATGATAGATAAATCTTTTCTTCTCTTTATAGTATTGTAGCCTTTTTCATTCACTCTTATGCTTTCCTTTTCTTGTTAAATCACATCATACCATCATATTAGATGTGATACAATATATTACATATAAACCAATCTAGTTTAAAAATTATAAAGTTAGCCACAATACAAGTTTACACAAAATACACAAAGTTGACCCAAATGAAGAAACTCAAGTGTTGAAGACTAGCTCAGTGAGGTTTTGATACTCATCATCCAATATCAATGCTTGGCATCATCATGCACTCAATAGAATTAGAAGCTTGGTCCATACTAATTACTTCCAAGTAGTCTTGAACTTGGTTTGCATTAGTGACTCGGTGAATACAATGAAACTTAGCATATAAACTAAATCACTTGATTCACACTACATAGCTTAGTCAATGCTATCACTAGTACATTTGCACTGGTTTTTCTTCCAAACTTTTAAACCAAAGCTATGATTTCTTTTTTTTTAATAGTTTTCATCCAGTGTTGGTCGAAAATGTTCTAAGTTTTCCTAGGTTGGTCAAAATTTTGACCAACTTGGATCATAACAATGAAAAGGTATGTTATGCATCAGGCTTGGCTTATCATAGGAGGTCTAGAGTTTTGTGGCAGGAAGCAACATCCATTCTGGCATACCAAGGCTATTTTGGGAGTGACTCCATGTCAAATAAATAACATAGAAAACATGGTAGAGGTTCTCCCCTTGTGGAATATTGTAATCTATTTTGTGGAGGTACACTATTGTGCATTGAGCAAAGCACTTTGAGGGATAAATGTTATTTCTTGTTTTAGCCCTTCAATGATAGAGGGCTACTATAGTACTAAGGCATAGTTTTTTGAATGGAGAAGTAATGATGAGTGTTGACGAGTTTTTGGTAGTTGTAGTTAGTAGCTTCTAGTGGTTGGGGGCTGATATTTTTTACCATTATAAATCATAGGAGTTCATGTTTGGGTAGTGCATTAGTTTAAGTGGGGTTCTACTTGCTTGGGGTTTTTGATGCAATTAGATGAGAGTAGCTAGCTAGGTATCGATTATTTGATCAATTTTTAGCTTTCAATACTATAAGGTATGTCTTGGGCTTGATTCCCATGTAGGGAACCATTGAAAATTGTAGCTTCATTGAAAATCATAGGTAATTCTGGGCTCATTTTGTAGAGGTTGCAATATCCTATTATTCCATTGCTACCCAAAACCAATAACATATCAGTTTTAGATCCTCCAGCAGATAAACAAGGGAAGTGTAAGGTAGAGCCAGTTCATGTTGTTTATTCCAAAGAAATAACTCTAGAGTTTATTAGACAAGATGATTTACCATTTTCAGAAAATAATGAAGCCAAGACAAATGTGCCTTTCTTAAAAATACATGACGCCTACAATGAAGCTAGGAAAACTGACCTTTATTCTTCACAAATGAAAGTAACTCACCTTGAAGCAATACCTACAGAGATTATTTCTCCAGTGGACAAGACTAAATTGGTTGTACATTCTATGTCAGAGGATCCAAAGAGGGAAACAATGGGTGAGATTATTTTGGGTCAACAAGGTATTACTATTTGATAGGTGGGGAAGGTAGTAAATGGCTCAGAAAGGGACGAAAGGGAGATGAAGAAGAAAAATTCCCTAAAGCACACCATAGATTATTCCAACAAATCCAAGAAAAATGAAAATCCCTTTCCTAAGGTAATAACTATTTTTATGTTCTTATAAATTCAAAAGGGATTCTCTCATCTTTCATTAGTATTGATAGGTTAATTTATTACTAAAATAAATGGTTTCTTAGTGTCTCTCTTCCTTAACAAGAATCTTAGTTTTTATCTATGCATAATGTTTATCTTTGTCCAGGAGGCTACTATTTCAAATGAACATCTACCATCCCAAACCAAGAATGATAGAAATAAATCTACAACAAAAATGTCAAATGGTAGAACATTCATTCCTTCAAATCGTCATGCTTCTTTGAATGAAAAAACTAACAAAGAAACAACTCCAAAGTTTGTTAGAGAAAATAACTTGAAGAGTTCACAAAAGGATGAAGCTTACACTAATGTGCCTTCCTTACAAATACATGGAGCCTACAATGAGGCTAGAACTAATGATGTCTCTTCTTCACCAATGGACACAACCCATCATGAAGCACTACTTGTAGAGGTAGTTTATCCAGTGACTAAGAGTAAATTGGTTGTAGATTCTGTGCTAGAAGGTCCAAAGATGGAAACAAAGGGTGAGATTATTTTGGCTTAACAAGGTGCTACCCTTCAGTACATTGGGAAAGTAGTCAATGGACCAGGGAAGGATGGAAAGATGATGATGATGATGGATTCTCTAAAGAATGTCATAGATTATTCAAACAAATCCAAGAAAAGGAAAACGATCTTTCCAAATGTAATAACTATTTTGGCATCTTTTTCTTACACATACTACTTCAGAATGGTTTTTACATGAAAATTTTGCATGGGGTCCCTTTAAATGTCATTAATATTAAATTATTAATATATTACAATGGCATTGATAGATAATTTCTTGAATAGAGCTATTTTTTTAAGTGTCTCTTCCTTGACAAGTCTTACTTTTACCTATGTATTATGTTTGTCTGTCTTGGTATAGGAGGCTGCTTCCTCAAATGGGCATGTACCATCCCAAACCAAGCATGGAAGAAAGGAATCTCCAACAAACATGTCTAATGGAAGAACATACATTCCTTCAAATCCTAACACTTTTTATTATGCTAAGAATTTTCCCTATGTTCAAAGAAAATTAGGGAAGGAAGATAAAATCCCCAAGAAGAAAAAACTTGGTCTATAGAAAGGAGAGAACAAAATATCAACATCTGATTCTTTACACATGTCCCTCTATTTGGGACCTCAATGTGCTATTAATATCATAGTTCCACATCCATTTTTTCTTGCTACTAATAAGCATGTTTCAGTTGTTCAAAATCTTGGAGACAAAGAGATTGTGCAGTGTGCTTTTAAGACTTTTCAACACATTTTGTCCATTCTTGGACTGGCTAAAACTAAGGTTGGTTTTAAGTGGATCACAATTGTCAAATAACATTAAATAAAAGTTTAGAGTGATTTGGGATATGTTTTTTTTTACTGTAGTGAAAACATGAACAAATGTTTCCTCATAAATAAATAAAAAATACATTTATTTTTAGTTCAAGCTTATACACAATGACTAAATAAAAGCCATTTCCTTTGAAGTTTAAGCTTTTTCATCAAATTTACCAAATGATCCTTCCTTCAGTACTCAAAACTAACTCTCAAAGAGTTGAGCCAAAATGTAAAATGAATTCATGGTTGTGTTAGTTCATGTTATGATTGAAATTTACTTTTCATGTTTTGTGAAGAACCATGATAAAATATATATTTAGCCAATAGAGATGAACATTCTGAAGCCAAAGCATGATTCTAGGCCCCTGCGAATGTAATAGAAAAGGAAGTTGCTGGCTCAAAAACCCCTCATCAAAAACATGGAAGGTAAATTTTAATTAAATTCCTGAAAAACTAACCCATATGTTTTAGATTAAGCTTCTAATTTTCTATTCCCTAGATTCATTTAATTTAGGCTTAATAGACCTGAATTTAAAGGATCAAAACTTTAACAGTTTATATTTGGTTTGATCCCTAATTTTTTGTTTTGTTTATTTTCTCAGTTATTAATATGCTTAAATTATGATGCCTATGAGTTTTACAAGAGTGATGATAATAGTGAACAAAGATGCATGAAGTTAGTTGGAACAAAAGATAGAGAAGATTAAAAAGGTTAAAAAAAAACCAAGTATCTCTTATAAATAATTCTCTAGAAGTTGTAATTTTGTATGATATTTTTTACTTGGATATTGGAATGAGAAGAAACTATCAAGAGTTATGTGATTTTTGATGGCCGAAGGCTAAAGTTGGCATGCTTTTCTTGGCATCTTCTTTTGAGTATGGCATTTTATAATGAGATGGGTTTTACAATGTATGTAAAGAACATGGGACCTTATTAGCTATGATGGACAAACTGCATCTTTGTTTATAAAGTTGCACATGAACTTCGTTTTTGGGAATTTTCTAAGTCTTGATAAAAAGATCATGTGTAGAATATTTTATCAGTGATAATGGGAGAGAAGTAAATCCAAATGTGTCCTCAACAACATTTAGCTTGAAAAGTGTTGAAAGAGAAAAGAAACAAAAAGAGGTAAGGTGCTTTATTCCATGTACCAATCTATTACATTGGCTGTCTATGCAGTGATGTATTTGTTTGTTGCTTTTCCTTTTATACCTCTTAAAATATTGATTCTTTCTGAAAATTTCTTAACATGTTATCCTTTATCTACTAGAAAATATCTACCTCTTGTTTTTGTTTGTTAGTCTTCTAAATTGTTAAATTCATCATTTCAAAATTCTATATGCTAGAGCTTGTATAGTCTTGAACTTCTACAAAGCTGAACCTAGTATCAATTTGTGAGGTCTACTTACACTTGCTACAAAAACATAAGAGAATATTCCACATTATGCTTAGTAAAGACATTCTTAAGAAATGAGAGCTTTGGTCATAAATACAATACCTGGCTTTAATTATGTGAGGTTATATTTCTAGATTTAATATGAGAATCTTTGTGTGCAAGTTGAAGTATCTTTATGAATCACAATAACAAACTTCCAATGATATAAACTATTGCTCACACATGAGTTGACATTCAAAATTGATGCTAACAATGAGAGGCCTTTTCTTTCTTTTCATTCAATCTAATTAACATCATATTGATCCTTCTAAAACAACTTGACTTTGTAGCTCCTCTCTCTTGATTGCATTGTTATTATGACACTTCAACTTTTCCTCTAATTTCCTTCTATGCTAGATCTAAAATTGTGCCTTATACTTGCTTATACTATTCAGAGTCAAAAAATAGAAGGAAACCTTTGGGTTGCTAGATTGTTCATGACACCATTGTAAACCACCCAAAATTCTAATTGGGACTTAAATTGTTTCATGGATTAGTTGGTATAAAATATAGGATTATCTGTTTGCTGTCAATGTGCTCTACTATTGAGCCATCAGCCTGTTTGGTGACTAGTCCATCAATGGTTTAGCTTGACTTTTTTCCCAACAATGACTATATCCTCAGTTGCAGCTCTAATGGAGCTTCTAGTTTTGCTAGGGCATAACTGAGAGAATCTCAGTCCTTTTATATGGTAGGTAAATGTTAAATTTTTAATGCCTAATGTTGAATGTTGAAAGAGATTTTAAAGAATGTACTTTATGTCTCCCTCTTTTTGTGCAGGAATGCAAAACACTACATTCTTTGCAAAAATTAAAATTCAAAAGATCTTGAATTTTTACACTTGTTAATCTATAGTAATATGATTCTTATAGATAGCTTAATACAAGCTTGAGTGTGCTAGAATTCAATTATTCATTGACTCATAGTATTATTTATTGGTACCTCAACTTTTAAATTGTAATGTTGTCTAGTAGAATTTAATAGGGAGATGTTACCTTTTTCCAACAAAGCAATGACCTTTCTCATTGATTTTTTTCCAATTCTAAAGGTTCTGCTTACTTTTTATGTTACATTGCATCTCACTTTTTCCTTAATTCTTTTATATATGAACCAACCACTATTATTTGGTATGCATAGTTATAGACCGAATGATAAATTACAGAATAGAAGTTTTTGAAATAATTAACCTTCAAATGTTTTAAATTTCTAAGGCTTGAGAGTGTGCATCTCAATGCTTTACTCACTGTAAAAGTCATTAAGGAAAATGTATGTATGCCTGATTATTTTGTGCTTAATTGGGAGAAGTCTATAATTATTAAAATATGGATTAATGAGGCCTCTTCTTAAATAAAATCTTAAGAATAGTTTAAATGTTCTTTATTTGTCTTTGAATTTGGGGTAGAAAATTGAATAACATCAATTGATGTATCCGATTGCATTTTTATAGGATTTCAAGTTGGGAAAGAAAAATCAATAACATGAAGATGCCTTCTCACCGGGTTGCTAAAGATTTGAAGGACGAGAGATCAAATTCAACTTCATACCACAACTACAATGATCAATGGTATGTACTCTGGTTAAACTTTATTTATAAAATTAAGAAAATAATATATAAGAAAAGTAAATGTTACTAGCTCTCTATGTTTTTAGCTTCTCTATTACAATAAATTATTGTAATCATTATTTTCTATTAGCATATATCTTTTTTGTTTCCAAAATGAAAATTTTATTAGGTCTTATTTACATGTCCTCTTGAATTTATCAATAAAATGCAAATTATTAAATATTAATATAAGCACATTTTATATTTTATATTTGAAACAAATTGTAAATGATAATAAATGATTTTGTAGGGGATGCCTTTTCACTTGGGTAGTAAATTTTAGAGGGTGAGAGATTATAGTCCACATCATACCAACCATATTACAATGATCAATGATAAACTCTACTTTGCATGAACTTATATGCATAAAATGAAGAAAAGAGAAAATTTCAAAGGGTAAACATTACCAGCTCTTTATATTTTTTATTTCTTCCTTCAACATTAGACTATAAATATTGAAATCCATGCAAATAAAAATGTTTTAATTTTCTTATTTTTGGCCATTTCATCTTATTTTATGGTCACTGCAATTGAGTTTTCACTTGTTTATTTATTGGATGTGAAATATTTTTCTTGGGTATATTTCTAAATTTTATTAAAAATTCAAAAAATACCATAAGTAGCCAAATTTTAAAAAATTGAACATGATATCTCTACATAGTAGATACATAGATGAAATAGTTGGGGAACAACTACTTGTAGCCAATGGTGAAGATGGAAATTCATCCATGTAGTTAAGGGAATTTATTGAAATAAATCTAATGTGCATCTGATGACAAGATAGAATTTAAAAATAGAATTGATTTCCTATAGCCTACAATTAAAATAAGTGAGTAACCATTAATACCTTTATCTCTTTGTATCTAGCAACATGAATTGCTTGAATCACCAACTTTGATCAAATTACAATACTTGATGATTCCAAATTTATAAGGAAAAACCAATTCCCATATTCTTGGGATTCTTAATAACTAGGTAAACAAAAAATAGTCAACTAGAGTTGGGAAGCTGAAGTAGGCCGCTTTCCACATATGCAAAACAAAAAAATCAACCATTCATGAAGACACAAAAAACCTTCTTCATATGTACTAAATTTTATTCCCAAAACATTAGAACCATAATTTATAATAGTTGATAGAAAGCTTAAGACAATTTTAAATTCAATGCATATTCACATCAGTAAATGAAATCATGTTCAGAAAACTTTAAAATTCTAAATAGCTAATAGAATTTTGAGATTGTTTACAAATTCCCAACTCATCAACTACTTAAATGAGACCTATTTATTATGACCACCCTTAAAAATCACACACTCATGGAAGAATTAAGCTTGGGAAAAAAAGATCAACTTTGACTATTTAACACTTTTGGTCTAAGAATTAAGCTTAGTGTGTGATGTCTAAGCTGTTCCATTTATTATTGGATGAAACCACTTTAAAAGCAATTTTTAGATGTTATTATGAAGAGAGTTTAATAAGATTGGGTGCTACCATGTAGTCTAGAGGTAGACTAGAGGAATTTTATCTCTGCTAGGAGACCTCACTCCATCTATACTCTATTTACACCTATATTTTAGGAAATTAAATACATTTGCCTCTTTCTTTCACCCAATTTTCCCATATTGTTCCCCATGAAAACCAACGTATCTTCATCTGCTTCCAATCTTTCATTACTTCTAGTATAGATTATTGCATGTGTTGCTCCTTAACAATCCCTTAAGTTTCACACTTCAAACAATCGTCAGTCTAGCTAAGTAATGGAATTATTTAACCTGTGAATCATGCATACACACAATTTGCATGTACAAAAAAATTCAATAGCATGTCATATATTTAAAAGAGATACCAGAAAATAGATCTACTCCATTCATCATTAACAAGATATGATCAATATGAGTACAACGAAAGACTTGTTATTCAAGATTGTGTTATTGCAAATTAATATGAAGTGTCCAATATCCACTTGATAGTGACTCCATTGATGATGTAGCTTTTTCTTGTAACCCACATGGAGCCTAGCATACTAGAGTGCAATTTAAAAAGCTTGTGGTAGAAGTTCCTGGGTTTGCAAATTGAAAAGCAAATTTCCTGTTATCTTACATAATTTGCAAGGTATTGTCTAGAATTTGCATAAGCTGTTAAATTATCACATGCATACCATGCCTTAGTGAGGTGCATACTGCAAACCTAAAAGGAAGATGCTTGTACTTTAGGTTCAATGGATTTTGTTTATCTATTTTAGTCAAGTATGAAGAATTCCAATTTTGATGGATGCCAAGATTAAAACAAGCTCAAGCAGAATGTATATGGGTTAGGTAG